>PVLD010008897.1:0-46705 GCA_004027595.1 Dinomys branickii | reverse complement strand
CCCGGGAGAGTTTGCCTTTGGGTCGAGTTCCTAAATCAGAGTTTCATTTCACCAGGGTGAAATTTTAATTTAAAAATTTAAAAGAGACTTTTCTAACTTCCCTGGTTTGCAGTGCTTTTATTTACCTTGGTAGGGAAAGTGGAGCCTGGAAAAGGGTCAGGAGGTGGTCAGGGTGTGCTGTGGTTGGGGAGAGGGAGGAAACGCCATTTCCTGATGGGGATGGATGTTCACAGTGAGGGGCGACTGTAGCGGAATTTGGTGCTACAGGTGGGGCAGGGTGGATCCCGACGTGGTTATTGTTACCCTCTTGCCTTGGTGACCCTTGTCCGCGTAGCCCATAACAGCAAAGTCCTCAGCACTCAGCCTTGCAGGCCATTTCCATCAGCCGTGGGCCAGCTGCCCAGTCTGCCTGGTGGCCTCCCGCTGGCTGCCGCCCACAGGCCCACCAAGCTTCTCCCAGCTTGCCCATCTCCGCCATTCCCGTTCTCAGCTCCCCTCAGGCAGGTGTGTGGCTGCCTTTGCTGTGGCTGTGAAGGTCAGCCAAGGTGGGTGCCTGGCCACATGGTGGGAACTCCTGGGGCCCCTGGACGCCACCACTGAGGCCAGCCCTTTACTCCCCTGCCATCCTGTCTCCCACTTTTGCAGTCAGAGGGACCAAGTGCTGTTGGCACACAGACTTGGGCTGGAGGAGAGCCCCAAAGCGTAGTGAAACTTGGGGTCCCAGTGGGTGGCCGCCCCAGCTGGCTCGCCAGCCTTCTCAATCATCTCACCCCTGCCGGGGGCACCCCCTCTTGCCAGCAGAGCAGAACTGAGGCCTAGCTGCCTTGTCGTCTACATGTGACCCACGGCTGTACTTGGAAGTTGGGTTTGTCCTTTCAGTTTTGTTTCCTGGTTGGAAACCCCTGAGGCTTCTCCCAGCCTTGCCCCTGCTGCTGCGCACCTGTGCTTTCCCAAGCTGGCAGGGGAAGCCCCTGGCAGGCCTGTAGGCAGTCGGGCTGTGACATCCCGGAGGGTTGCTTGGGTCCATCTAGGTGCAGGATAGTGGGGCAGCCTGGTGTGAAACGGTGTGACTGCTGGTTCTCTTGTGGGCATGGGGCAGTGCCTGGGCCAGAGGGGCTGGCATGCCCCTCCTAGAAATTGGCTTCTAGGCCAGGGAAACTGAGCTGACCTCCTGACATTTCACTGCCACAGTGGAGCCCGAGCGAAAGAAACAGGAGCTGAGGTGGCTCAAGTTGGCCTGGCTCTGCCTCCTGCCTGCAAAGCAAAGGGCAGTGGGCTAGGGGAACCTGCTGGGGACTTAACTGTCCCAGCGGCTTCTCTGTTCCAGGCCATGAGCCCATGAATACATTCTATAGATGCATGGGGGCTCTGCAGATGGGGAGAGGCCCAGCTCCACACACCCCTTGGCTAGGCCCACTGTCACCCACACTAAACCAAGGGCGAGAAACCTATTTCTGGGCCATTTCCTGCCACTCTTTCCTGTATGATTCTGTCACCCCTCTTCTCACACCCCACAGTGAGCCTCTTGCTCCAGACATCCCTTTCCCACGTGAGAGGGAGTGACAGGAACTGGGGGTGGGGGCAGCCCCTTCCACTCAGGGTAGCCTGTTCCCTCTGAGATGGGGACAGACCTGAGGCGCAAATACTTCGATGATTCAGGACATCCTGGGCCCAGGCGGGGACAACTCTCCTTTCTTGAGTTACTGCTAGAATATGGCCAGGGGCCTGAGCTCAGGAGCTTCAGGTCTGTGGCAGGGGTGCTGGGGCCTTGTCCTTTGCAATTTGCTGCCCCAGCTTAGGCTCAGCCCCACCTTATTCCTCTGTCCCTCAGCTGGCTCGACCTTGAGCACAAGGGACTTTGGGACAGCCGTGAGTTCTGACCTCAGGTTTGGAGCAAGTGTGGAGGTGAGCAGGACTAGGGCTGGACCTTGCACAAATATGAGTCCCACCCCCTGAAGCCCACTCCCTGTCTTCCTGGTCACTGGCAAAGTGGCCTGTCCCCTGAGCCCCTCTGCTGGCGCCCTGGGGGCATGTGGGGTAGCACAGCATGGCAAGAGGAGTCCTTCCCAGTGGCTACAGGTTTGGACTAAGGGCTGGTGGCACTGGTTAGGGTTCCAGGTTGGGAGGTTGAGGACATCAAGGCAGCGTTCCCTTCATCTCCAGGGTAACAGCAGGGACTTCATGGGTCATAGCCTACCCAGAGTGCCCTCGGCCAGCCCCCCAGACTAGAAGTCAGCAGCAGACAGGGCTGACTGAACTCGCAGGGAGCTGATGGGTGCAGAGTAGGCCCAGCCTGTCCCCAGAGCAAGCCTGTGGTCTGGGGGCGTTGTGAGCTGCTCTCCCTGCCTTGGAATGCAGCGCCACGACCGGACGTAATCTGTGGGCCTGGGGGACAGGAGATCTGACTTTCAGACTTCAAACCAGACCTGCTCACAGCCGGGGGCACCCTGGATGCCTCCTCCCTGGATCTTCCTGAGCAGGACCAAAAAGGAACCTCAGGCCGAGTGTGGTGGCCCTTGCCTGTCATCCCAGCACTCAGGGAGACTGAGGCAGGAGGGTTAAGTTTGAACCCAGCCTGGGCAACTTAGTGACTTAGCAAGACCCTGCCTCAAAATTTAAAAAAGAAAAACATAATAAATAAAGGGCTGGGATTGTAGCTCAGTGCAAAGGTGCTTGGTTCAATCCCCAGTACTGAAAAGACTAAAAATAGAGACAAACAACACCACCTCCTTCCCAGACTTTATTTATAGCTCTGTTCATTGAGCTGTGTGGGACCTTGGCCCCCTGGTGGGCTCCTCAAGCCCCTCTTCAAGAAGCATAGGCATGTTCCTCTCCAGCCCTGGGGGGCTGCCTTGCAGGTCAGGTCTGGGTGGGTGGGCCATATCAGACTGGGCTAGATGGCCCTCCGAGGAGACAGGTCTGTCTCTGTGTTGCTCTGAAGAAACTGCGGGACAGGAGTCCAGGTTACTCCCTCGCTACCAGTGCCCACAGGGACCCAAAGCCCAGGGACATGGGAGTGGCCCTTCAGCCAGGCTGATGGACTGCGGTGTATGGTGCAAGTGTGCATACAAGGGCCTGAGCACAAATAATCTTTGTGGGGGACCAGGGAGTAAATGCACCTTCTGAGGAGCTAGGAGCCCATGCTTTGGTGCTGTTTCTGCTAATACCTGGAGACTGTTCAGGCACCACTGGTGCAGACAGGCCCAGAGAGTTTTCCTAAGACTTCTAGCCTCTGACCTGCTTCTGAGTTAGGTACTCTTAAGAGTAGACAGCAGGAGGCCCAGGAGACAAGGGAAGATAGGGCCCCCAAGGTCATAAAACCTCTCCACAGCCCATCCCCCTTGGTTACCAGCTCCGGCTCTGAAGTCAGATACTTTGGCTTCAAATCCCAGCCAGCTCTGCCACTTCCTAGCTGTGCGACCTTGTGCAAGTGCCTCAGCCTCTCTCTGATCTGGTTTTCTCGGCTATAACTAGGGCTAACAATGGGCCTTATCTCCTGACATGGAGAGGAGTAAAGCTGGTTTGTCCGTGTAAAGTTCCTAAACAGCGCCTGACCAGTGAGAAGCCTTCAGTAAAGGCAAGGCATGACTGCTAGCTTGACCACCTCCCATTTCCTCCTCTTCCTCCTCAGCTGCAGGCTCTCACTGGACATGGGTGCAAGGATGTCACAGAGCGCCCAGGGCCTGGGCTCTTAACCAGGGGGCCTAGGAGACCTGAGCCTGCTGCATGCATCTGCGAGGTGCTGGGATGTGTAACTGTTTTCCAGGAGGAGGGTCTGTGCCTGTGTCGGGTTCCCCTGTGCCCTGACTGTGAGAAGCCACCTATCCTGCTCTCTCTTGATGGCAGCTGAGGACGACGGGGACTGCAGAGGAGAGACGCTAGCTGTGTCATCTGATAGCCATCCGACATCCAGGCCCTTGTGTGGTCAAAGCTTGCACCCCTTAGTTCCCTGACCTCCAGGCATGACCTAGCTCCTCAGGGGACACAAAGTACCCTAGGGGCTTTCCAGACCCGGGGTAGGGAGGGACCCCTCTGGGACAGTCTCAGAATGAGGGGTCCCCAGGGCCCAGCAAGGTATTTCTCATGCCCACAGCATTCAGAATGAGTCCCTCAGCACTGACTCCAGGAGAGTGCACATGTGTGAGCAGGGAAGGACTTGGGCCTGGGACCAGAGCTCTGGTCCGACCTTGTCCCTCTCTCCTTATGGGAGATGGGCCGGCAGTAGTAGCCACACCATAGACCTGACTCTCACTAGCTGAATTTCTCTGTTGCCTCCAGGCCCATCCTCTGGCTCTAGAGGCATAAGCCAGCATGAGCTCAAAAGGGGGCCATGGAATAGGAAGGAGAACTCCGGACGCAGTGCCCAGGCTGCACAGAGGGCCACGCCACCCAGCAGGAAGCTACCCGAGGTGTTTACAGCCGACGTCTGAGTGCTCTGAGGCCGAGAGGGCAGCTGGCTGGTGTTGCTGAGGGGCTGCTGCCTGTGTCCATGGGGCCGAGACTGCTTGGGCTTGTGTTTCATCATCCCTGAGGCAAGGAGGACACGAGAGGGCAGGGTCAGTTGAGACCTCAAGGGAATGCTCCATGGGCACCCACAAGAATAGGCAGAGCGAGACAGGGCCACCAGCCTGAATTGGTAGGTTTGCCGATCGGAGCCCTTTGTTCATTCACGTTTCTACCTCTCCTCTCATATCTGTTCTCCCGTGCTCCTGCTCCCTCAGGTGTTCTCTGAGGACCGCACACATCAGCCAGGGGCCAGGTGCAGGGTGACTCAGACCCCAGCATTTCTGCCCAGGATGGAGGCCGTAAGGCCTGAGGAAAAGGGGTGAGCAGCACACAGGTGTCAGGCATGAATGGGAGTCTGGAAGTGGGCATCTAGGGCACAGGAGATCAAGGGGGGCCTCAGGAGGCGGCATTCTGCTGAGCCTTGAGGAAGGGGTCAGGAGAGCTTAGCTGTGATGATGCTGGGAACCAAAGCCAAGGTGGGAACATCTGGCCGCAGTGGCTGAGGATGAAGGCTAGCAGGGAAAGATGGGGCCGCCACGTGCCCGGTGATTAGCTGAGGTTGCACAGCTGTCCTGTCCCTGAAAACACTTAAAAACTGGGGGCTTTTGGGGACATGTGAACATTTTAGTGCAGGGAATAGAGAAAGAAGGGCCAGAGGAAATGGGTGTCCCCTGGAACTCACAAAAGGACTCTGCAGAGCCTCTGGGCTATCTGGATACTCACTATCTTTGGTCAGGATGCCTGGCAGCCTTGTATCCATCCGTCCCTTGTAAATATGTCCATCGAGGCCCAGGATATCCACCTCGTCGTCATGCTATAGAGGTAGAACACGTGTCCATTACTGCTGCAGTGCCCAGTGCCTCCTCTCTGGGCCTGCCTCCAGGAAGACCCAGGGTGCAGAGCATGCTTGTCTCCTACTTCCAACACCAACAGTGGTCAGAACCTTCCTCCCAGGCACCCTGGGCTGCACCAAGGCAGAGCAACAGGTGAAAGGCATGTGTCATTCTGAGTGCTTGTGGTAGGAGGCAGTGTGCCTGCTGGGCAGGTGGCCGGGATTTCATTCTTCTTCTCAAGAAAGGGTGAGAGGCTGGGGCTTGAAACTGGGGAAGTTTGAGAAACTGCCTCAAGGCAGAGGGCTGGATGAGGTGACTTCTGGTGGTTTTTCCTTGGAATCTGGGGCATGTCAGGCAGGGCTTCTTCCCTGACCTTCATGGCGATCTGGATCTCTTCGGGGCCATACAGGCCCTGGGGCAGGTGCTGCACGCGGCTGCGGCGGTAGGGGTAGGTGAGAGTGTGGCTGCCCCCACAGTGCCGGGACATGGTTGAGTAGGTGTAATCAGAAGAGTCAGGCACCCTGGGATGCAGACAGCGTGCAGTCACCCAGATGGAAGGGGCGGCTCTCTTCAGGGGTCTCCAGGAGTCAGGGCAGGGACAGGGCACCCCGGGGTGTGTGGGTGAGGGAGCAGAGGAACCTCAAGGCTGCCATCCCGAGGACCACACACATACACACTCACATGCACACAGGCATTGCACACACGTGCACACGCATATGGGTGAGGCCTCCACTCACATGGCTGTGGGTAGGCACGTGGGAATGAAGCGCAGGCAGCAGGGGCCCGCATGCCCCTGGGCCCTATCCCTTACCGTTTGTAGCAGGGAGAGCTGAGGCAGTGGGCCTGCAGCAGCTCCCGGGTCATCTGGCTGCTGGCCTTCATCGAGCCTCCAAAGTGAATCTGCACCTTCTCGATGTCCAGCAGCATCTTAGAGTGCATGGTGCGCAGGCGGCCCACACTCCGCTCCATCGATGACTGGTCACCCCGGGGGAAGGTGCTGCCCAGCTTGAGGCTGTGGGTCCAGGGCATAGAAAGGGTGGTCAGTCCAGTGTCAGACAGAACCTGAGGCACTCCACACCCTTACCTGGTTTAAGTGCTCCCTCTGGCTCTGGGCCCAGAGTCTGCAGGACCCTGTGTGGGTGAAGCCAGTACAGGAAAGGTTAGAAGTCCTGGGCTGCTGGCCTAGGGCTGGGGGCCACTGGGCAGCTCGGCCCCAGGGCAAGAGCCCTTCCCAAGGCACCACTGATGGGCCAGACTCCTCTGGCTACAGCTGGGGGGCGGAGGAGCTTCTTCATGGCATCACACACCTGGCCCCATGCACTGGGAACCCCCAGGTTTCCAAAGAGGCACCCTCTTTACTGTGTGAACCACAGCCTTGGGGGCTGCGGGGACCAGAGGAGGGTAGGAGCCAGAGGAGCTGAGGTATGTCACTCCCAAGCTTGCTCATGGAGTCCACCTTTGGCTGAGCGGTGCCCACACCTCTCCTTTCATGCCCAAGGTTGCCGAGACAAATAAAGATACCAGAGGAGGTGAGAAGCCCAGGAGGTCTCACAGGCATCGGGCATTGCCCCCCTAAGACACCCAAAGGGGACCAAAGGGCAGGTTGTCACTCAGGTGCCTTTGATGCTGCCAACCTGGGAAGAGCTGGGGCCTAATTAAAAAATCTGTCTAGTGGCTCTGAGCCTAACTAGGAGGCCCTCTGCACTCCCAGGGAGTCCCCCAGGGCCACCTAGGCTCCACCCTCCCACCCACAGCTTTGCCCATGATGCCATTGTCCCTTACCTGCGGCTCTGCTGGCGGACCTGCTCCAACTCAAATACCGTGTAGGGCCGGAGGGAACGGTGCCCAGGCAGGGCCTGACCCACAGGAATCACAGGGATGGTTCTGGGCAGGGACACAGAGAGGAGGGTCAGAATGTGAGGTTTCCTGTCACCCAGTTCCATCCCACCCTCTGTGTTCCACATGGGACCAAATGGGGAGAGACAAGGGGGAGAGAGGCCAAAGGTGAGGCAGGTGGGGATGCACTGGATGAGGCAAGGATACTCACTGTCCAGTCACAGGAGTCTCCAAAGGACGGTCACAGGACAGGCAGTGGAAATGAGCCAAGAGTTGCCTGCAGGGATGGATGCCCCAAGGTGTGAGGCTGGAAGGCTGGAAGCTTGGGCCACCTGAGTGGCAGATCTGTGCCCTATGTCTTAGGAACTCACCTGCTCCTAGACCTGAGCTGGCCAGGGTTTGCAGGATCCCAAAGGTGCCCTGTGTGGGCCTTGGGAGCCCCCTGGTGGCCAAGAGTGGAAATCCTAGACGTCAAGCCCACTGCAGGCCAGGTCCACAGGAGCTCTCAGACCTACGACTGCGGCCCCTCCCTGTCCGAAAGGCCCAGGGAGCCTTCTGCTCCGCTGCCCCCTTTCTCCGCTGTCATCTGAAGGGGCCTGACCTACAGAAGTTCTCCCAGCTCTAACCTCTGTCCTCCAATTATAGGGTGGTCCGGGGCAGCACCAGCCATGCATCACCAGGAGATGGTTTAGGGAGGGCCCCAGGCTTCCTCCTGCCCTCCCAGCAGTGCACCAGCCTCCTGGGCTCCTCCGCTCCTCACCGGCGCATGGCGGCTGCCTCATCTGCCTGGTAGAGGGGAGAGTGCTCTTTGAGCTGGCCCCGAAGCGACTTCCACCGATCCTCCAGTGCCTGTTTCAGTGGGTCCAGCTCCAAGCGGTCCAGCTGGGGGGGTGGGGCACAAGTGAGCACCAAGGCAGCAGGAGGGGGATCTGGCATGGTTCTAGCAGTGGAGACTGGCCCCACTCAGACTGCAGCCTCTCCTGCCCTCACCTTCATGTCCATCTCTGCCAGGAGCTTGTCCAGCAGCTTCTGCCAGTCCTGCTCCTGCCCATTCATCTTGGCCATGAGCTCCTGCATCATGTGGCTCAGCTGCTCCGTGGCCGCATCAAACTGCACACGGCTCACTTTGGATGCCAGGGCACTCTTGTCAGCTTTCTGCTCAGAAAAGGGGTGGGAGGCCCCCAGCTGGGAGAGAGCCGTGGCAGGGCCCCTCTGCCCCAGGTGTCAGCCCCTGCTGCTGAGCAGGTTTCCAAGAGCTCACATCCTCTCCACCCCCAGCTCCCTACACCCTCCCAGCCAGCCAGACCTCCAGGAAAGAGCGACTCCCAGCTGCCACTCACCACATCAATCTCCATCTGCAGGTGCTCCCTGTTGGCCTTTTCCTTCTCAAGTTTCTCCAGGCCTTGGTACAGCACCTGGGGGCCAAGCAAGCAATGAATGAAGAGACCACCCGCTGCCACCAAGCAGCAGGCAGGGTGTGGGCCGAGCCTCAACCCGCCCTGGACCACTCACGTCAATGTCTTTCTGCTTCTGCCGGCGGTCCTCGATGAGGTTGCTGGTGGTGATGTTGAGCTTCTCGCAGTCGCCCTGCACCTGCAGGATGGTGCTCTGCACGCGGCCCAGCAGCTCCTCGTCCTGCCACAGAAGGGACAGGGAAGGAAGGCACTGCAAGGCTGCTGAGGTGACCACTAGGCATTCACAGTTCTCACTGATAGTCGTGTCTGCCAATAGGATGGGTGTATCCATCCCCCAATCCTATGGAATGGCCTCCAGGGCCTGGGGGCGGTCAGTAGAAGTGACCAAGGCTCAGTAGTGATGTGTGAGCCTGTGGCCCCTCAGAGTTAAGGCACAGGCCATCATCTCCACCTTCTCTGGGCCAGATCTAAATTCCTGAGCCCAGGAAGCAGGACCCAAGGACTGTGACTGCCCCCCCGCCCCAACCAGCAAGCCTGCCTTTTGGAGGAAATCAGGAAGGAGTTGGGAAGACTGGTGTGGGCAGGTGAGTCCATATCTCCTGCAACTGTGCCCGAGTCCCTGTGTCATGTGGCACCATTCCACCCAGCCACTAGGCCGGCTCTTCCTATAGTTCCCTGTTGCCAGAGCTAGTTCTTCTGCTATCCTTACTGTGACCCTGTGGAAGGACCAGGGACTTTGTTTTGCTTTGTTGTTTTTTGAGACAGGGTCTCACTGTGTAGTTCAGGCTGGCCTTGAACTCACTTTATAGCACAGGTTGGCCTTGAACTCCTAGCAATCCTCCTGCCTCAGCCTTCTGAGTGGTGGGAATACAGGTGTGCGCCACAACACCTAGCAAGGGCCAGGGACTTTTGTGGGATCTGGCTAAACGGCTCCACAGTGACAAACTGACCCTAAAGTCCAAACACCTCTCCCTAGGGAGGGCAGTCAGCCACCACCTCCCCTAGGGACCATGTCTGTCTGCCCCAAGAGGAGGGGAGTACAGGCCCACCTGGCTCTGAAGCTTGGTCTTCTTAGAGGGCCGGGAGGCAGCCAGGTTGTTGACCATTTCCTGCAGCTGCTCGTAGCGTTGCACCAGTGTGCTGACCTGGTGGCTCAGGTCCAAGCTGCAGGCGGGGCAGGTGGCCTCGGGGTTAATCTGGCTGGGTGCCATGCTGATCAGGGACTTGTGTGGGGTCATGCTCAAGGACAGCAGTGTTGAGGAGGAGGCCAACATGTTCTCGATGATTGTCCTGAGCTTGTCTAACTGTGAGCAGGAGAGACATGGGGGCAGGGCTGTGGGCAGGTCCATGCCAGCCCACAAACACTCACGGGCTCTGCTCGAGCGCTGGGGATATGAAAGGTGGACTTGCACATGCTCTGTCCCACCAAGCATGTGCACAGCATGTGATAGAGGGATCTGACAAGTGCGAACAGCACTTCAGGGGTCTCTCCAGGCCTGAGGGGTGCCAGCCTCCTCAGGAGAGCTCCTCAGCCTGGTCTGCTTGCTCTCCCCTGCACCCTGCAGGCCCAGTGTGCGCTGCTTGTGACGGGTCCTGGTTGGTGACTCAATAGCAACCAGTGTGGACTGGCCAAGGAGCTGTTGATTGGCTTGAACAGAGGAGTGTGGCCAGCCCATACCCACTCATCTTGGTACAGGCAATGAAGCCCAAAGGCTCAGCACAGCCATTGGAGATGTGTGCAGGACGGGTGGGCAGAGTGAGGGAGGAGGGCAGACAGGTGGAGAGACTGCAAGGGATGACGGAGAGAGAGACACAAACATGCACAAAACCAGGCCACGGGAGGACACAGAGTGGCTGTGGTCGGGGGTGGGCCTGAGGCTCAATAATCCTCAGTACGGCAAAAGGAGGAACAAAGGAGAAAGGAAGGAAGGAAGGAAGGAAGGAAGGAAGGAAGGAAGGAAGGAAGGAAGGAAGTGAGGTAGCTGATATGTGCTAGAATGTGGCTGGAGCTTCAAAGCATTACCACATGAAAAAAGCCAGCTGCCAAAGGCCATACCCTGCCAGACTTCATCTCCATCAGAGAGATGTCCAGCAGAGACAGACAGAGATGAGTGGCTGGCAGGGGTTGGGGTTGGCTGGTGTGTGTGTCTGGGGAAGGGTTGGAGGGAGAGTGACAGCCTTCTTCCTGTAGTGATGAGATGTCTTAGAATTGGACCATTGTGATGGTTATACAACTTCGTGAATGCACTGAAAATGCCTTTATCATTTTTAAAAGGGGTATGACGTGGAAGTTATATAATGAAATAGAGTCAGTGGTGCGCAGGCCTCATTCTCCTGCTCAGGGGATGCCCTTGCCCTCGCACCAATGGCCTCAGAGCTGGCTTGGCATCTGGGGAGCCTGATCACCTGCCTGCCCCAACACACACCCCCGGGGGCTGATCTTGGAGCAGGGAGAGGGTCTGCCTGACGTCCACAGCCCAGCCACGGAGTCCTCACCTGATCCTGTAGGAACATGGAGGCTTCAAGCACTGAATTCTCCATGGCGGCCTTGCCCTGCTCTTGGCTTTCCCTCAGCTCGGCCAGGTCCTTCTCAATGTCAGTCACGGTGACTCTGTGGTATATAAGAGACTGCCTGGCTTCACTGCCAGCCCAGAGACCTGAGCCTGATAGTGCAGACCCCTGGCCATGAGGGTACAGGACAGGAGTGGGGCTCACCATCCCTGGCAGCCCTGTTTTAGGAGTCCTGGGCCCTGCTCCTGTCCCAGAAGAGGTATCCAGTGTGCTGCCCTGAGGCTGCTAGACAGTGGGCCAGGGCCCTGCACAGCAGGGGCTCAAGCCGGTGGCTTTGCCTGCCTTGCACTGGGGACAGTGTAAGGAGTGTCTTGCTCCTCTCAGCCCTGGTGTTAAGCTGCTTTAGGAGAATTTCTACCTGTTCCCTGAGTGAGACATGGACAAGCTGAAGAGCAAGTATGATCCAAGACAAAGGCAGAGGTCAGTCAGGGCACAAGGGAACCAAAGGCCACCACCACCACCCGGCCTGAGGGATGTCACCAGTCTGGCAGCTGCATAGGGTGGGATGCGTCACCTGAGGAGGCCTAGCTGCAGGCCTAGCTGGCCAGCCTTCAGCTCCTTCCCTGGGATGTCACCATTGCCCTCCAGGATCCTTTGCAACTTGTCCAGCTACAAGCCCAGTGGAAGAAGAGGATCAGACAGGCCCGAGTCCCCACTCCCTGAACATAGCCCAAAGGAGCCCCTGTCCCGTTCTCTAACCCTTACCGAACCTCCCCTGACAAGAACCCAGGCTCTTCTGCCTATCCAGCCACAGACTTGTCTCACAGGCACAGATAACTAGCGTTGAGAATGATGAAGATCTAGCCTTCTAGCCCCAGAAAGTCCCAAACTGGGGGCAACTGTATACTCAACTGTATACTAACAACTTTGGGTGTCTGTTTTTAGATCTAGGACATGGACATGATGGTGCCTCCTAACTGCATATGCCAGGGTGCATCTCCTGACTGACAGGGCACAGACCCAATGAGGTGGCACCACGTGGCAAAGGACCATCATCTATCCAAGTGTGAATGGAAAGGGCTCCAATTCACCCTACAAGGCACAGGAGGCGACCCTCCCTTACATACTTTTGCCTTCTCCTGGCGAACTTCTTTGGTCAAAGTCTTTAAGGTCTTCATCTGTTCGTCCATGTCAGGAGGTAAGATCTTCTTGACTATGGAAAATGGGTGCCTTACGGTCAGAAGGGTTAGAGTCTCAGCAGGCTCCTAATCTGCATTTGTGGCCCACAGCAAGGAAGTGACCCCAGAGAGCAGCAGGGCATATCACCCCATCCTGTTCTTATGACCGGGACAAGAGGGGAGCAGAATCATCTTTTGCCCACGAAAACCCAACTACTGCTTGCTATTCTACAGGATCTTGTGTCCACTAACTCACCATTTCCACCCATCACTAAAATCTGAATTATTCTCAGGGCCTAGAGTTGTGGCAGGTGAATGTCTCACTCTTTGGCGTTCGTTCTTCCCACCCCCTCCCAGTGTTACCGTTTTTCTTCACCCAACAGCTCCTCTCCAGGCAGCTACTCTACAAAGGCAAAAGAACCTGCTCTGTTCCTCTCTTGAGGCTCTGTCAAGCCTGCTGGTTTAGTTTCTGCCTTGCCTGCCTATTTACGTGGACCCTGACCGTATGGGAGAACCCAGAAGGGCTAAGAATGGGCACACTATTCTTAGGGACTCAAGAAGGCGTCTCACAGCCAGGGATTGAAAGGGATCCCACCAGCTGAGCAGGGAAAGTGCTCTCCTCTGCACAGACGGTACTCACCCAACAGCGTGAACAGGTACTGTATCTTCTCCAAGTCGGTTTGGCCAGCCTTCTCATCCAGCTCCTTCATCCTTTCCTTTAGTTCCACATAGAGGCTGATGAGCTCCCCCATCAGATGAAATGTTTCCAGGGCCATGGGGAAGTTAGGAGCCAGTTTCTCCACGGACTCATATCGCTCACCATGGACCCCACTCCCGGTTTCACTTTCTTCTGATGAGACCTGGGGAAAGCTAAGGGAGTCCTGACTCCTGAAAGAGGTGGCATCTTGACGTAGGTCAGTCTGAGCAGGAAAGGCAGAAATCCTGTTTGTATCCACAGCTAGCTGGTGATGTGGGTCAACACCCCTGTACCCTGGGCCACTGTACTGTGGGTACCCTGGGCCCTGCTGGTCCCTGACAGGATATACATGCCCAGGCTGAACTGTACCTGGGTATAGCTGGCCTAGCTGATCTGGGTCAGGGTGTGCAGATCCCGTATCTGTGCCTAATGGTGCTGGGCTCTGCTGATGTATACCAGGACACGTCAAATTTTGCTGATTGGTGTCCAGTAATGCTAAACTCTGTGTGTCTGTACGTGATGATGATGAGCCTTGACCTGATAGGACTGGCGACACTTGACCATATTGTTCTTGGCCAGGAGGTAACACTCCATGCTGATATGGGTGAGGTGACCTTAAGCTTCTAGAACCTGCCTGGAATGTTGGAAAGCTATCCAACCCCGGGCCTTGTACTATCAAGCCTTGCTGATCTACACTCGGTTGTCTCAAATCACGCTGATCCATTCCGGATTGCACCAAACCATATGGATATGCACCAGGTGGAACCAAACCATAAGGAGAGATACCAGGTTGGAACAAACTGAGCTGTTGTGCACGAGGCGGCACCAGACCAGGTGGGTATGCACCAGATTGGGCCAGACCAGGAGGATATGCACCAGGTTGAGCCAAGGTAGGCATATAAGTACCAGGCTGAGCCAAGCCACGAGGACCTGCCCCAGGCTGTAACAAAACATGCTGCCCAATCCCAGGTTGCACAATACCAAACTGACCTGCATCAGATTGTACCAAACCATGCCAATCAACACCAGGTTGTACCAAACCACTCTGATCTGTACCAGGTTGTACCAAACCATCCTGATCTGTGCCAGGTTGTGTCAAAGCACCCTGATCTGTGCCAGGTTGCACCAGACCATGTTGATCTGTAGCAGGTTGTGCCAAACCACGCTGACCTGCACCAGATTGCAACAAACCACGTTGATCGGCACCAGGTGGCACTAATGCATGTTGATCCATGCCAGGAGGTACCATTCCAAACTGACCTGCACCAGGCTGCACCAAACCACGTGGAAATGCACCAGGCTGCACCAAACCACGTGGAAATGCACCAGGCTGCACCAAACCATGCGGAAATGTACCAGGCTGTACCAAACCATGTGGAAATGCACCAGGATGCACCAAACCACGCGGAAATGCACCAGGAGACATCAAACCAAGCGGTCCTACACCAGGGTGCACCAAACCATGCTGAACTGTATCAGGCTGCACAAACCCATGCTGATCTGTGCCAGGTTGCCTCAAAGCATGCTGGACTTCACCACCAGGTGGTACCAACTCATGCTGATCAGCACCAGGTTGCATCAAACCATATTGCTCTGCACCAGGTTGCACCAAGCCTTGCTGAGCTGCAGCAGGTGGTGCCAAACCATGTTGATCTGCACTGGGTTGCTCCAGACCTTGTTGATCTGCACTGGCTTGTACCAGACCATGCTGGTCCATTCCAGGCTGCACAAAACCATGTCGATCAGCTCTTGGCTGAACCAAACCACGTTGACGTATGCCAGGTTGGACCAATCCATGTGAATCTGCACCAGGCTGTGTCCAACGAGGTGGATATGCACGAGGAGGCACCCAACCACTAGGAAATTCTCCAGGTTGCATGAGATCATACCGACCCATTTCAGGGTGGACTGACTCATGCTGGTCTGCACCATGCTGTGCCACATTGAGCTGATCTACCGCAGGTTGCATTGATCTCTGCGGAACTGTACCAGGTTTTGTGAACCTATGCTGACCCATTCCAGGTTGGGTCAAACTATCTTGATCTTTACCAGGTTGTACCGAACCAGGTGAATATTGACCAGGCTGCACCAAACCATGTTGATCTACAACAGGCTGGGCCAAGCCAGGCTGATATGTATCAGGCTGCCCCAAAGCACTCTGATCTCTATCTGGCTGAATCAAATCACACTGCTCTGTGCCAGATTGTTTAAAGCCAGATGCTTCCAAACTGGGCTGCACAAAGTCTTGCTGATCTGCACTAACTTGCATCAAACCAGGTGATACCAAACGATGTCCATCTATAAGAACTGGAGGCAATTCATGTTGGTCTATGCCAGAATGTACTAATCCTTGCTGGTCCCTGCCAAGGGGAGCCAGTCCTTGTTGATCCATGCCAAATATTACAAATCCATGCTGATCCACACCAAGTGGTACCAATCCATGACCATCCACTTGTGGTGGTAGCATACCAAGCAGATTTGCTCTGATGGGTACCACTCTAGGTGGTATAGTGCTAGGATATAGGAATCCAAGCTGATCCATGCCAGGTAGTCCTATTTCATGATGGTCTGGCCTTAGGAAGACTTGACCCTGGCCCATGGGTACCCCACCACGCTGATCTGGAGGCACATGCTGGTACTGATCTCTGGCCAAGGGCGAGTCTTGTTGAGCTGGGCTCGTTTGTACATCTCTTCTTGGATACGTTGAAGTAATCTGTTCTCTACTCCTGTGGAGATCTGACGGTTGAGACAATCTTGACCTGCCAGCTTCATCACGGGCCCTGGTGTGCTGTTTTCTACCAGGAACCAAGAGGCCTTTGATCTTTTCTCTGCTAAGGACCCTTTCATAGAGGTGGCCTGTGGCACTGGATCCTGGTAAGGCCTGACCTGGTCCACCAGTGGAATCTGGAATGTGGTCAGTACTTGTATGCTTGGTGGAGACCCCACTTTCAGTGAGGTCACGTGCTGTTAAGGGAGACTGCACTTTGTGCTTAGAAAGTCCTACTGCTGTTTCTGAACCCTGGTTGAACAAGAAGAAGGAAATACAGTTACTACAAGTCAGAAGTTCCTTAAGAGTGGAAAGAAGAAGAGCTAAGATATATGATTAGGAGGATTTAGGGCCCTTGAATAAAAATATTCTCTTCCTAAAAGTGAAGCTGGACATTAAAAAAAAAAAAGACTGACATTCTTAATAGGTTTTTTTTTTGTTGTTGTTTTGTTTTTTGTGGTACTGGGGATCGAACTCAGGACCCTGCGCTTGCTAGGCAAGCGCTTATTCCACTGAGCTATATCCCCAGCCCAAGACTGACATTCTTGAAGGTCACCAGACTTTTGAGAATCTGCACAGTTGCAAATGCTATCATATGTGTCATCTCCTTCATAAAAGATAGGGAAAACTGCAAATAGGATTGATCTATGAACCTTCACTGAATCTGTAGCTAGAGGACATAAGTCATTTGTTAAATTAAAACATACAGCCTCCCCTACTGTTGACACATCGTGGATGGTAAAGTGCATACCTGAGGGCAAGTAAACCAAAATATAAACAAGCACACTCTTGGATCAGGAAATCCCAGATATGGGAATTTTCTCTATGGACTGTCACAGGAGGAGGCCAGGACAGATAGATGAAGCTGGAGTCAGCAGAGGCAGGAGGATCATTGCGAGTTCGAGATCACCCTGGGCTACAAAGTGAGCTCAAGGCCAGTCTGAACTGCATAGCGAGACCCTGTCTCAAAAAGACAAAATAAATAAATAAATAAATAAGTAAAAATTCTTTACAAATGTCTTTAAAATGATGGAAAGCTGTGTGTAGTAATGCATGCCTCAATCCTAGCACTCAAGACACTGAGGCAGGAGGATCTCAAGTTCGAGGTCAGCCTGGGTTACATAGTGAGTTCAAGGCCACTCTGAACTGCATAGAAAGACCTTGCTCAAAATAACAGAAAACAAAATAAAACAACAATAAAAAATGCCATTATTTTCTGTGCCTTTCTCAGGAGAGAAAAAAACACTCCCAAGTAATGAGGAGATGCCACCAACACGGACACATCTTGATTTCAGAACCATTAAACCCGGGGAGCTGGACGTGAGTTTCTTCTGTGCTTTCTTCTCTGTCCACCTAGTAAGTGGCAACTTGAGCCATTAGCACGTGCCTGCGACTGTCCTCCCACCTGAGCTGGGACTCTCTGTTCTTTCTGCCTTAGTTGAGAGCCCCTCCCCACAACCTGCTATTTCCGTGCTACACTACAATGCAAAATCCTTATTTCTGTATCCTTAGGGATGTTCTGTGAGGTCAGACATATACATTTGCCCAGTTAAGATCAGGTTAAGTTTTATGAAACACCTCTCTGAATCGCCTCAATATTCCGGTGATCCCCAGACAGGAGATATCTAAATGAGGACTGCAACCTAATGGGTAAACAGAGAAGGAGAGGCTTAGAAGAAATGCAAGTTGACTAAAAAACAACAACATGTAGCCCATGTAGCCCAGACTGGTCTTGAACTCATGGTGATCTTCCTGACTCAGCCTCCCAAATGCTGGGATTTCAAGCACATAATATACTCATTGACTTAAAATACACATCCCCCCACCAAATTTCCTGCTTCAGGAATCATAAATTCAACCAGAGCTGTTTATAAGGCCTCAATTACTCCAATATTCTCAAACTGGACATTGTGCAGTCTTGTTTGAGAGTCTAGCTCTGGGGCTATTACTTTACAGTCTAATAGTTTCTGATCAGTGCTTTAACCATCAAGCAGTGCACAACAGGAAAGTGTTCATTCCCACGGGGAGATTCACACCCAACCCATGTGCCTATCTTTGTCCTGTTCTCTAGTTTTTGCCTCCAAGGTTCCTACGAGGCTTGGACCTTGAATTCTACAAGATAACAAGAAAGGGTAATATTATTTCCAGGCTATCTGAAGCTTGTCTAAAGTTACAGACTTTTTTTTTTTTTAAACGGCTTTGTTCTCACAAGAAGGCTTGGAAATAAGACCTTCCAGGCAGGGCTGTGGCTCAGTGGGGAAGCACTTGGCTAGCATGCGCTGGGCACTGGGCTCCAGCATAATGAAAAAAAGAGAAGAGAGGGGAGAAGAGAGACATTCTAGGGTTTGCTTCCTACTTTAGCCTATGAGATCCCTGAAGCTTCAAAGAGAAAAATCCCCCTTCCTTTGGGCACGCTGCTTCTGCAAGAGGACACTCTAACCCTTGTCCTCAGGGTCCCTGGAGTTAGTAAAACTGTCCCTGGGAAATGACTGGAGTCTCTCCTCTTAGGCGTCCCTCACAGTTGAGGCTCACTGGCATCTGGATGCGTTATCTTGGTCACAGAAAACCAAGGAAACCATTTTCTTTGCAGTCTTGGGGGTTGAATCTAGGGTGTTCTACCCCTGGGCTATCTCCCCAGCATTTAAAAATTTTTATTTGTTTGTTTTGTGGTACTGGGTAATCAAACTCGGGGTGCTTTACCACTGTGTTACTTCCCCAGGGTTTTTTGAAATTTCAAAATTTTGGGTCTTGCTGAATTGCTCGGGTGGAACTTGAATTTGCAATTCTCCTGCTTCAACTTCCCTAAGTGTTGGGATTACAGATGTGTGCCACTTGTACTCAGCCTTTTTCTTTAGACAGGGTCTCAGTAAGTTGCCCAGGCTGGGCTTGAATTTGTGATCTTCTTGCCTCAGTCTCCCAAGTAGCTGGAATTATAGATGTGTGCCACTGTGCCTGGAGAAGGAAACCTTTTCTTCTTTTGTAGTGTTGGCGAGGTAACCCGGGCCTTGCACATACTAGGCAAGCACTTTTAATGTTCGTGTTTATTCTTGTTTACCTTTGGAGATGTTCTTCATTTCGAACGATAGTCACTGTTTGCAGGGTTCTCTTGCGCTCTTGGAACTCTTTCCCTGCTGTTTCCCCAAATCAGAAAATAGTTCGCGAAACTGGCAGGCTATCAGGTGAACCCAGTTAGTATTTGGCCTTCCCCTATATGGACACTGGGGGGCGCGAAAAGTTTCACTGACCTGCTGCTGTCTTAGAGGCTGTGTGATTCTGTTTGAGGAACACAGTGGCTCAGAGCTGGGGGAACAGGACAGTCAAAGCCAAAGGGGCAGCTAATCCAGGTCTGCAGGGGCCATATGAAAATAACTCAACTTGATATTATTCAGATGAAGAAAGATTGGGAGTTTGGAAATGACTTGGTCATCCTGTGTATTTCTCAGGATGACCTTTTTTTTTTTTTTTTTTTTTGCGGTACTGGGGATCGAACTCAGGACCCTGTGCTTGCTAGGCAAGCGCTTATTCCACTGAGCTATATCCCCAGCCCCTATTTCTCAGGATGGACAGATGCGCACTCATGTACGAAAGTCACCACCAGGAGCCAGGCATGGTGTTGCTCAGCTATAATACCAGCGCTCTGAGAGGCTGAGGCAGGAAGATTGCAGATGAACGTTAGCTTGGGCAACTTACTGATTAAGCAAGGCTCTGTCTCAAAAAAAAAAAAACCAAAAAACTAAAAAAGGGGCTAGGGATGTAGCCCAGTGTAGCTCTTGGGTTTAATCCTTACTACTGCAAAACGAAACAAAACCACCATCAGCAAGGTGCCTCCTACAAGGGTTGGTTATCCTGGTCCATGAACAGCAAAGGGACTTGTATATTTCAGGACAGACTGTACAGGAAATACGAAAAGCTCCAAAAGCAATGAAAACTATACTTAGGCAACATTTTCCTACCCAACTTGGCAAAGCTCAAAATGTTGGAGACTGACATGAGGTGTAGGGGAGTAGGAGGAGTGTCAAGAAATAAGTTCTTTCGCATGTCGCTGGTGAGAGTATAAGCTGAAACAATGGTGTGGAAGGCAGTTTGGCAGTAGCTAGCTAAATCCCAAACACGTTTCCATTTCTAGCCATTTGTCCTATTCACATGTGTGAATGTCATCTTGGAACAATTGTTAGAAGACTGGAAAAAAATATGTCAAATACCCATAATATGGAACTTGTGAAATAAATTAGGAAGATCCATACACTGAAATATTATGCAGTGGTAAAAAGACAGAGGTCTGAGGAGCCCCACTCAAGACCAGGACCCCTTTGTTTACCCCTTGGGTGGCTCTCCAGCCATCGGCAATCGCTTGCTCTAGATCTTCCCAGGTGACCATGGTCACTTCTTCTCCACCAGGAACAAAATTCAGTTTCTGGCTCATATGTTCCTGACAATAAAGGACAACACATATGCAGCTAGTTCCTTGTCCCATGAGGGACTCCAGGAAAGAGCTGGACAGCGATAGAAAGGATTTCACCCTCCATGCTGGGGCAGTGGGTGTGCAGAGGGGTGGCTAGGACAAGCCACAGTGAAATGCCAGGCTGGGGACTCCCTGCCCCTGTGCGCTCTGGAGGGCCCTCCCCCCAGTGTGGGCTGACACTCCATTACCAGGAAATCATCTTGCTTTTTGACTAGCTTCTCGAGCTCTTCCACGTGCTGCAAAACTTCCTGGAAACTCTGGAAACGGAGTTCAGAGATGAGCATCATGCAGCCCAGTTGGGACCCCTCTACATATGTGCACACATGTGTGTGCACACGCGCACACACACACACACACACACACACACACATACACACACAGGACTGGAGGGAACAGGAAAGGAGGCATGTGTGTGGCTCTTAGAGGGAGGGAGGGTGTCTAATTTCTATTTGGTTTTACCTGGCCTATGGTAGATTCCCAGTTCTTTTCCCAGTCAACAAGAGGAGGGAAGTGGGGTGCTGTGGGGTAGCATGGGGGGCAGTGTGCCAAAGGTCAAGGCTAACACAGGGGTGAGAACTGCTGGACCTAGGGTTCATCTCACACTACCCCCTATCCAAAGCTGCCAGCACTGTTATATGGGACCCACAAAGGAGCCAGTACCAGGGACTTCTCCAAGGTTGTGCCATTTAAGGAGTAAATCCTCAAGAGAACCCAAGCAAGTTGCTAAAATTTATTGCTCCTTATAGCTTGTGCCAGCCTCTAAAATCTAGATTACAAACAAAATAAAACAACCCTCCACTTTTTTTCCTTTTTTTTTTTTGTCTTTTTGAGGCAGGATTTCACTATGCAGTTCAGGCTGGCCTTGAACTCACTTTGTAGCCCAGGCTGGCCTTGAACACAGTGATCCTCCTGCGTCAGCCTCCTTGAGTTCCGGGATTATAGGCCGCCACGCCTGGCCCCCCTCCACTCTTTAAAATTGAAAGGAAAAAGGAATATACTTCCCAGAGCAAAGAGGAGGGAGACTGAGGTCATAAAGCCTGGGGTGGCCCAGCCTGGGGTCAGGGCCAAGAGCCCCAGGGCCTTTCTGTGCCCCTGTTCCTCTTCGCAGCTTGCCCCCGACTTTCTCCTGAATTGCGCCTTCTTTTCCCTCTTCCTTGAAATGTGAGCCTGTGTCTATCACCACCTCCCACGGACTCCCTTTGTTTCCTATACACATTAGCACTTATGCTCAGCCATTTGCAGGGACTCTTCCCCCAACAAAAACCAGAGGAGAGCCTGTCCTCTGCCTGCCGTATCCTGTGTCCATCACCTTAGGGCAGTGATGTCCAACTCTGTGCCCCAACTCTCTCCAGGGACAGGGCTTTGGCTTTCAAAGCCCACTACCTGACTTTTATTTTTATTTTGAGTGGTACTGGGGACTGAACCTATGGACTCATGCCTGCTAAGCAAGTTAGCCCTTTTTTCCATTAATCCTGAGACAAGGTCTCACTAAATTGTACAGGGCTGGCCTTGAACTTGCAGTCTTCCTGACTTGACCTCCAGAGTGGATGAGTTTATAGACATGAACCAGCACACTTGGACTATTAATTCTTTTTCTTTTCTCTTTTTCTTTTGGTGGTATTGGGAATTGACCTCATGGTCTTTGTACTGAGCTAGATCCCTATGCCAGGATGAAACCCCAGAGCAGGGGATTACAGGCATGTACCACCATGCACATAGTTCCCCAGCCTTCCTCCTCCCCTTTCTCTTCTTCTTCTCCTCCTGCCCCCTCTCCCTCCTTCCTTCTCTTCTTTTCTTGTGGGGATTGAACCCAGGGCCTTCTGGGTTCAATTAAGCCACATTCCCAATTCTTTTTCTATTGTTTATTTTATTTATTTTAGTTTTTATTTTTTTGGTACCAGTAATCAAATTTAGGACCTTGTGCTTGCCAGCCAGGCACTTGTGCCAATGAGTTATATCCCTGGTCCTTTATTTTTTATTTTAGTACAGAGTTTTAATAAATAGTCCAGGCTCAGCTTGAGCTTACAATCTTCCTGTTTTAGCCTCTCAGAGTCTAGATTTACTTCTTAGCTCATTTAAATTAAATTAGTTTATTTATTGAGACAGGGTCTCACTATGTAGTTCAAGCTGACCAAAACTCACTATGTAGCCCAGAATGGCCTTAAATTTGCAGTGGTTCTCCTGTCTCAGCCTTCTGAGTGCTGGGATTACAAGCATATGCCACTATGCAGGGCTTAATTCTTTTTAAAGGGCAATTCACTCTAAGAACATTCTGAGATGTGGTTGGCTCATCTGTGAGTTAGCTCAGGTTCTTGAGTGTCTGATAAGTGGTGGGGAGCCCTGGAAAAGGAGCAAGGGTGCAGGGGTGAAGGGCCACCTTACTCCAGAGATGGGTCCCTGGGCACCTTCACCTGTGATTTTGGGCTGGCTTCTTTCAAACTTTTTGCATCTTCCACATCCTGGAGCAGGTCCTCCGGCTGCAAGGCAGAGCAAGGCTGCATGGACCCAGGTACAGGGGGCTGGGGCTGAGCCCTCCGGGATGCTCTGCAGCAGCTCAGGGCTCTGCTCCCGCCAGGACTGAGGGACAGAGGGCCAGCCAGTCTCCCTACTCATCTAGGGGTGCTGACCTTCCTTGCGTCCCCCTGGACCTTCATCGACCTATCTGAGCCTGTGGGGCCCTCGACGTCTGTGGTCTTCGAGGTGATTTGCTGCACTTGGTTGAGGATGACCTGCACCTGGCTGTCCATGGCCTGGAGCTGCTTCGTGAGGTCCTGCACCTGGCCATCCAGGTCCTTTACCTGGTTCTCTAGGATCTGGGAGGATGACCTGCTCCCGATCTTGCGCTTCTCCTTGCTTGGGTGTAACTGTGGTGTGCTAAGACTGCTGCGCGAAACTCGGAGCGACTCCACTGAGCGGCCTCCCTCGGGCGACAGGGACTGGCAGTCGATGAGTATCTCTTGGAGGTTGAGGTTCTTGAGGACGGCCACAATGAGAGTATGCAGGGCTGTGAAGTTGACAGCGCCCACCTCTGGGGTGCCAATGGCTAGGTCAGCGAGCTCCCTAAGGGAGACCCTGTTGGCCGGCGCAGCAGGCGGCATCGCGATCTCTGTTGGGAGAGGTGCAGGCCCCCAGGTACGCAGGCGACTAACACACCCTCACTCCTCCTTGTGCTTGTGGGGCTTTGGGAGGACCCTTCGAGGTCCGCGGGGTGCCCCGCCACACCTTTAGCCGTGCTGGGCGACAGTCACAGGACTGAGCCAGGCACAGCAAAACCCTGGCCTCTTGGAGTCAGTGCCCCGCACCTCTGCGGGGTCCACTGGGCCTCTCCGTGGGTCTCCGCCCCTCTGGCACCAACTCACAGCCACAGAACGTTTGGGACTGGGCGTCCCACGCCTCAGGATTCTGCATAAGAATGTGGCTCTATCTAGAAGTTCCACTGAGAATTTCCCTGCAGCAGAACAAAGCCCACTGCTGGTGAGGGCCTGCTTTGAAACAGCCTAGGGTTTCAGGAACCCTTGACCACACACCTCAAAGCACCACTAATTTTTGTTCAGAAAACACTCCCAAAGGTGGTGTGGTGCGTTTGCATTAGAAGCACATCAGCCTGTGGGGCAGTAGTGGGACGGCCTCAGGTTCTGCTGGATTCTGTCCATACCCTCACCCAGGAAGGCCCAGAGCCACTCATACTCAAGGGGCTACTAAAGAAACATTTAAGGGTCACCACAGCCACCAGCCTTCAACTAGCAGCTCCACTTGATACCCCACAGGGCAGGGTCATGTATCTGAGGGAAACAGGCCTGGGGACAGTTCCTATACCATGTTTAGTCAAAAGAGGGAACTTGGAAAAGATGACCCATGATGCAGGTGGCTCCTATCAGCTGCCAGAGGACAGACCTTCTCCTGTTGCCCTAACCCACCATATCCTATGGGCTGAGCACCACTGTCACAGCTCATTTCCAAGCAGAACTAGATGCTCAGTGCCCTGGACTTTCCCATAGCAGAAAACACCTAAATTTTTACATCCCTGAGGCTTAGTATCTTTTTCAATTTTTTTGGTGCCTGAGATGGAAAATGAAACACTGAGCCAGGCATACTGGTACACACCTGTAATCCCAGCACTGAGGAGGATGAGGCTGGAGGATCTCTTTGAATTCAAGGCCAGCCTGAACTGCATAGTGAGACCGTCTCAAAGACAAAAAAAATAATAAAATAAAATAACTATCCTTAATAGATTTCAGGAGGAAATAAAATGCTACCTGGGGATATAAATGGAATTTTAGACTTGATAGGACTTGCTTAACTTTACTAATAAATACCAGGTCTTATCCTGAATAGCCCACAGCTCTTCCACTACCACACTAATTATTTTAAAGACTGTTCAAATTTCCTACTTGGGTCATTTGTATGCTTGAAAAAGCTAATGTGACTGTGGGTAGAAAAATTTGTCATTAAAAAAGGGATAGCCAGGTATGGTGGCACACGCCTATAATCCCTACACTTGTGAGGCTAAGGCAGGCAGGTGGCTGCCCGTTCAAGCCCAGACCGGACTATATACCAAGACCCTGTCTTAAAAATAAAATAAAATAATCCTATTTCTCAGGAGCTAACAGAGGCAATAAGCAAGTCCAGTTAATGCCCTAGCAGACACCCTTCCTTTGACAACGCTCCTGACTTGGAGGGGCTCAAAGGCAGAAAAACCCCTCCCACATTTGTAGTTTCCTGACAAAGGTGTGTGAACTAGAACTGTAATGATGTGATTATAAAGGCAAATGACAGTTGATTCTATTACTTTTCTTTAAATTTGGATTTTAACAAGGATTTACTTAACTTTAGTGCTTAGGCAGGGGATGAAATCTGCAGCTTTTGTGCTGGGGGTTTGATTTACCACGGACCTTGGCAACCCTTTTTGTGGCCCCCCCCATCTTTTGCATAGTGTGGGCAGAACTCAGCCCATCTGCCCAGCAGGGACTCTATAGTGTAGTAGAGACTAGGAAGACAACAAATTCTTTTATTTGCAACTTGAGAGTGATGCAGATACCCGGGGATGGCCTGCAGCGTGATAACCCCAAGAGGAACAAAACCATAAATGCTTTGCTGTTCCATGACAGTAGGCTTGGCAGTTTCTGAAAGAAAAATAGGATTTGCTACAAAAAACTTGTATGAACTTAACTAGGTAGAGGACAACTGGACAGAAATAGTGGCAGGTTACTCAGCTCCCCAACCAAGTTCAATGTCACACCTGCATTCTATGCAGTTGAAACAAATGAATAAACATCTCAGAGTTAACACTTTATCTGCTTTTAACTCTTCATTATGACAATTTTTAGATGCTTCTCAGGAGAGTATCTGTAATTTCTGCAGAGGAACAGGGCTGGTAATGGTGGACATTAAGGCCATTTTGTTTATCACTAGCTTGGTCTTCTTTATTATCTGAATGCCCCCTCCACTCAAGCTTGGCGAGAAAGATACCTAGCTTCACACTATTTCCTCCTTCCCTGCAAAGAAATGCTGTGCGTGTGACTGGTGGCATCTTGTACATGTTTCTCAGAGTGCTAGGGTGAAAGCAACTTAGTCATCCACCGTGATGTTTCGGAAAAGGTAAGCCATGGATTCTCCATTGTGGATTCTTCGGATTGCTTCAGAAAGAATCAAACTGATATCCACAGTCTTTATCTTGGGACACTGCAGCTTCTGGATCTCATGAGGGACAGTATTTGTCACCACGACCTAGTTATATAGCAATAGAACATAAACTGCTATTAATGTATGCCTTAAATTGACTACTCAGAATACCACACCTTGCATTTGTACCCACAGACCAAGTTCTAAACTATAAAACTTTGTTCCATTTAGTACAGTTTTATAAATGACACTGACTCTACACAGGAGAAAGGTTACATGGCTCAGAACACAAGTTCTAGAAATGTCATAGCCTACATAAAAAAAATATAGTGAATGCCAGCACTTGCAAAATTTTCCTGTTATCAGGAAAGAATTCAATTCTCTTACGCTACTATAATGCCAAATTAAAGTACTGAAGCAAATCATTATATATATCCAGCCTGGACTTGGACTTGCAACTGTCCTGGCCCTGAGTGCTGGGATTACAGGTGTGCATCACCACAATGGGTTAAGCAACTTAATAACAAGTCATTTTATTATTCATAAAAACCACCACAACAAATTTTTACTCAGACCCAACGTTCCAGCCCTGTGGGAGACAGACCTCATCAATGGAGGACTCCTCAATCAGGCGGGGGGCCTCAGCAGACAGGATGCCATGAGTAGCCATAACATAGATCTTGTATGCACCCCTCTCTTTTAGGATCTCTGCAGCAGCAACAAAACTCTCAACATCGTCAATAATGTCATCCTGCAAGAAGACAAGCAGTATTAAGGAAGCAGGCTCTACTCCACTCTATGGAGACCCTTTCTGCTCTCTGCTGCACTGTTTTGGTGCCTGAGCGCATGCCTAGGTCAAAGACTGAACATCCAGAGATGGCAAGAGAAGAGCCTCGATGGTGCCTTGTGCATTTGGTAGGAGGAGTGGTAAAGCCTCCGTCACACACAAGTGACATGACAGCTTGAGCAGAAGGCTGCCAAGACTTGCTTTCTTCTTGCAAATCCCTGATTCACCCACAGAGACAGGGGCCCATTTATTTTTTCCAAGAGAAAGAGGCATGAGAGGAAAATAAAGTACAGCGAGCCACTGTAAACGACCAGGGACCCTCTAGCCAGCAAAGGCATTTGGAGCTGGACGCCAATATGTCAAAATCCAAAGCGAGGCTGCACCGCACACCTGCTCTCATTGGTGACAATAGAACAGCTAGCTCATCTCGCGGCCCTAAAGTTGAAGAAGGACAAGGCAAGCTGCTCTGAGGGCACCCAGAACCTACAGATGACAGTTATGCTGTTGAATGTTCCCCCGGGGGGTACAGTGCTCGTTTCAGATTTGTAGTTACACTTTCATCCTTATTCATTTATATGTAAGTTTCTGCTACTTATCCTAAGGAGTTCTGGGGAGAAAGGGTAGATGATGGAGCCACTGAAATCTATCATCATTACTGGAAACACAATCCAAAGGCAGACAACTGAGAACCAGCAGCGTCCTCTGTGCAGGAAGGGCAAAACCATACCACTATGATTGCGATGCGTCCTCCCACATCTCCAACTACGGTTATTGGTGGCTTCTCTTTGGCCATCATCACTAGCAAAATAAAACAAATCACAAGACCTCAGTTAGTCACATGGCACTAGATACCTCATTCCCTAAGTGGCAAAGCCACAGCACAGAGCAACAACAAAGCATGTAGATTTATATATATATTTTTTAAAGACAGGGTCTCTCTATGTAGCTCAGGCTGGCCATGAACTCACAGCAGTTCTCCTGCCTCAGCCTCCCAAGTGCTGGGATTACAGGCATCCACCACCACCAATGCCCCACCCACGTTTATTTGATCATGCTTCATATATAACTTTAAACTTTCTAGTAGCTACATTATAAAGTAAAAACAGGTGAACTTGATAGATTTACCCAATGTATCCAAAACTATCATTTCAACATACACTTAATACATATATTTATATTTTTACATGGTAGTCTTCAGTTTGAGGTGTATTTTAAACATCCAGCTCTCCTCAGCTGAGACCAGCCACATTTCAAGAGCTCAGTAGCCATGCATGACTAATGGCCACCAGAGTGCACAGCACAGGGAGAAAGACAGAGGAGCGGAGCATGGATAGTTTCGCAGCACACAGAAGCAGCACCTCAGAACACAGGCCAACTCTCACTGGGCTGAAGAGGAAATGTAGACTAAAAACCCAGCAGGGAAAGGCAGCTGGGTCAAGAGGCAGCTCACTTCCCTTTCTTTCTGAGAAGCCAGACTCAAGAGTGCAGCCTTATGGTCAGATGACTGCAGTACTCACATAGTTGGGCTCCTGCAACTGGGAACCTCAAGACAGTAACTACAAGTCCACCATCATTTTCCTCGTTTAATGGGTCCTTAAAGTAGAGGGTTCTTGGAGGGAAGTGGGGAGAGGAAGGGGAAGTAAACAGAATTAAGCTGTGTTACGTCCATGTACCAACTCCCCATGATGAATGTAATAATTGCTGACTACAAACATGTACTAATAAAAATTAAAATTAAAAAGTAGAGGCTTCTTATCTCACTGCAAATGGAATCTGCATATGATAGAAGAGGTCATGAGTATACAAAGCAAACTAGAGGACAAAGACAAAAAATTAAAAATTAACCCTTAAAAGGAGGTTAGTGCCAAGTGCAGTGGCATACACCTGTAATCCCAGCTACTTAGGAGGGTAAGACAGGATGACTGCAAGTTTGAGCCAACCTGGGCAACAAGACCGTAGCTCAAAAATAAACAGCTTAGTGATAGAGCACTTGCCCAGCATGTACAAGGCCCTGGGTTCCAACTCCAGCACCAAAACAGTAACAAAGGTTAGTAAACTCAGAGTGCAAGAATACTTCAGAAGAACAAGCTGAACACTTTACTCTTCTAAAAGCTTTTTATTATTTTGAAATAGTTATTAAGCTAGTAGTAGGGAAAAGAGAAGAATACAACTCAGGGTAATTACATAATTTAGTGACTAACAATCAATTCCAGCTGATTCTTACCTATAGGCATGGGGTACTGCAAAGTGCTAGCGTTCCTTTCTACACAACAGCAAATTAGCTACACTAAAATACAGCACTGTCTGGAATAAATACTGGAATATTTTAATAGATAAGTCCCAGAAACATGGACAGTCAAAAAAGTTCTGTATATAAACATTCTCTGAAAAAGGTATAATTAACCCATGATCATTAGGACTGACTTTCCTAGGCTCTATCTTTAAATTATACCATCCGGTAAGTGGTTATATTGACCTAGCCACTTCTTAAAGAGATGTGGACTTTTTCTTGGTCCCTTTTCTCTAAAAGATAGACCAAGGCTGCAAGTCAATAACCCTCATCAAAGATCAACAGCTCTAGTTCAACAGAGAGAACCCCCACATTTTCATGTTTCCTTTTCTACAACTCTACCTCTTCCAAAACTTATTATTGAGCTGGGATGAAAACCTTGGCGATAATAGAGGCCTAAATTGGCTAAGGAGGCCGCTCTCCCCATGTACTCATTCCTTGTGCATATTTGGCCTTAGGATCTGGACAAAACTGAACACATAATTTGGTGGCTCCTCCAAACAGAGATACCCTTTATTACAGGGTACAGGGAAATAATGAGTACCTCAGAAGCCAAAAAATGCCAACCATTCCTAATAGCTGACCCAGAAAATAAAGCCTTCTAAATTCTAATTTTCCACACAAGTACTGTATGTTTGTGATAAAGGGTTAAGACAAAGAGGACTGAAACTACCCTGTGTTTAAGATTCTGCTCTTTATCTCCATTTTATCAAAACAACAAAAACAAGCCGGGTGTGGTGGTGCATGCCTGTAACCCCGGCACTCAGGAGGCTAAGGCAGGCGTATTGTTCTACAGCCTCAGCTATCAAGTGAGCTCAAGGCTAGCCTGAACTGCATGAGACCCTGTCTCAAAAAGACAAACAAACAAAAACCAAAACAATAAAAACAAAAAACAAAACACAACAGAATCAAGTTTAAGAGTCAAATGAACTACACAATGCTACTTTCAGTCAAAAGTCATGGTTAAAAACAACACTGGCTATGTCTGGGTTTGGTGGCTGAGACAGGATTGCAAGCTTGAACTCATCCTGGGCAATTTAACAATTTAGTGAGACTGTGTCTCCAAATAAATTTTTTCTAAAATTAGGTTGGGAATGCAGCTCAGTGTGACAGTCCTTAGTTCAATCCCCAATACTGGAGGGGATAAAAGGCATTGGCTATGGCTAAAAACCTCTTCAACTCATCAAATAACTTCCAATATTTCTATTTAAAAAGCAGGAAGTTGTCTTTTGCTTTTTAAAAAATTTATTTTAAGAATAAAGGAAGAAAACACATTAACAGACACTTATTTACAAAATAGTATAAGAACAGTACAAACAATACAGAGGTACAGACAAAGTGGTAGGAAATCAACAATAGTTGTTGTATTACTATTGACATCTTCAAAGTGGTTTCTGAGGAAAACAAATACAGACAGGCAATATTGATCAAATAAGTAATCATTAACTGTTCCTTTCAGTAAAGCAATAGAAGACAGTAGTACAACCTTTAGCTATCCTGTATATACATACATACATAATTTTCCCTTCTTTCCTTTCTCCTTTCCCATACCCCAGTTGCCTCTTACTTTTCAGCATTTTCCTTTCATTTCACAATGTCTATCATACCTCCTAGGTTTTATTCACTCTTTCAGGTTCTTACAGTAGTGTGATGATACGTTGCTTACACATGCAGGTCTTGTTTATTTCACTTATGAGTACGGTCTCTAATTGTGACCGTTTACTATAAATGTTTCAAGTTTATCTTTCTTTATAGCTGAATAATATTCCATCATATAAAGGTACAATTTTTTTATCCTCAGTGGATGGACATTTGGGTTGCTTCCACAATTTAGCAATTACAAATTACACTGCTATGAACATGGGTGCACGTATATTGCTGTGATATGATGTTTTCAGATCTTCTGGGAAAATACCCAGAATGGGAATAGCTGGGTTGAATGGGACCTCTAGACCTAGTTTGCTGAAGAAGCACCAACCTGATTTCCACAGTGGTTTCACCAATCTGCGTTCCCACTAGCAGTGGAGAAGAGAAGAGTTCCTGTTTCTCCACAGCCTCTCCATCATTTGTTATTGGTTGATGTCTTTTGCTTTTAAAATTGGCATTTACAATGTCCTTACATTACAAAGGGCTCAGTCTTGCGTTCACAGCACAAGCCCAGCCGCATACACCTCTTTACCCATTCCCTGGAGTCAACTGGCCAAACTTTCCTTGGCCAAAACAAGTAGCAAAGGAGGACCATGGAGGATGATTCATTCCTTATGTCCTCAGGGCCTGGGGATATAGCTCAGTGGAATAAGCGCCTGCCTAGCAAGCGCAGGGTCCTGAGTTCGATCCCCAGTACCGCCAAAAAAAAAAAAAAAAAGTCTTATGTTTTTGCAGTACCTTATGTCCTCAGACCTTGGTCTCTTTCTAGTTCAAGAGAATGCCCAACCTCACCAAGAGAGTATGGGAAGAAGGATTGATCTGGTCCTGGCTCAAACTCTGCCTATGTGCAAATAAATCAACAATGAACTTCACTGTAATGCAAGAGGGGCTACTGGCCATTTTCAATTTAGTAGTGAAACCACTCTTGTAAAATTAATAAGCCAGGAAAATCAAGCCAGAAGAGGTGATTTGCTCTCATTTTCTGTGATCCAAACTCCTCATTTTCAACACTGTGGCAAATAATGTTTAGTCTGCAGCAAAAGTACTGATCTGGGATAGAAAATCTTTTCATTAGTTAGCTAGCCCTGCCCACTGTCAGTGAGGTATGGACTCTGCCTCACAAAACAGAAAACCTTTGTTTCTTTCGTTCACTTGTACAATTTCACTTTTAACAAATCACTTTAAAACAGGGTTCTTAACCTGGGCACTGCTGATGCTTTAGGCTGGAAAACTGTCCCATGGTAGGACATCAACAGCACCTCTGTTCTAGAACTATAAGATGCAAGTATGACTTAGCTCTTCCTGGTTGCAAAAACCTAAAAACAAATGGCTCTAGACATGGCCAAATATTGTTTGGGGACAAAAAACTCTCCTGGGACTGGCATGATGGCACATGACTGTAATCCCAGCACTTAGGAGGCTGAGGCAGAAGGACTGCTCTGAGTCTGAGGCCAACCTGGGCTACACAGTGAGTTCAAGGACAGCCTGAACTACACAGCAAGACCCTGTCTCAAAAAACCTAATCACTGCTGGTTGAAAGGTATTGCCCTAAAGAACAAGTCTGAGGAAGGTGTCAGAGGATTACATCTTCCTAAAAAATGCAGACTCCGAAGTTATTTGCTTTTCTTTGGCTTTGTCATAACATTTGAATGTCTTAATAAGTGAAGCACTAGAATGTATTTAGAACATACTGGATTGTCAGTGAATAATTAATACATAAACTGTCTTGAATTTGGAAGGTACAATTACACATACAAGAAGTAGAAATTTCCTGGTTAAGTCCATGAGCTGGGAATCATAGTGAATGACTCTGTGGCAGCTGTCAGAGCACATCAGAGCATCCCTGAAGGAAAGACTCTTCTACTAAGGATCTAGGGACACCAGATGACCGGGAGGGGAGTCATTATCTATGAAAGCAACATTCTCAAAACAGAGTACCTCTATGTAAGACTCTGTGACAATACAGCAGTATCTACCAAGATAACCTCTGACTCAGGCATCCTATTTGTGTTTATTGTGAACTAGACTCAGCTGCTTATGAAAGGGCTTAAGTCCAGGTAAATTGCGTATCGCATTGGGTTGTAACCGAGCATATGCACATGAGAGCCCGAATCTGGCTTCTAAATGCCATTTTCAACCAAAAGAGTCAAAGCTCCCTAGAGAAGTGGCTGACTCCCAGGCTAAAAAACTACAATACAGAGTATCCTGTTACACCAGAAAATAGGGATGTGTCAAGCCAGGACTGGACATTTCAAAAGGGCATAGGAGGCAGCTTGACAAGGTTCTCTTTGTCCAAGTATGAAACATTCTGGGCATCAAAACAAATAACAGCAAAGAATTATAACCCACTGAGTAAAAGAGGATTCTATGGACCTACATAAATCCATATAAATCCATGTAAATGAACAGAGAAGAAAGGAAAGGTTTTCTGGCAACCAGTAAATGCACAGGGAATGATGGGATTAGAAAATGATCATATGAAGCTGAGTGCAGTGGTAAATACATGTAGTCCCAGCTGCTCAGGAGGCTGAGGCAGGAAAATTCTCTAAGCTCCCATTCTAGACCAACCCAAGCAACAGTGAGACACAGTCTGGAAAATAATTTTTTGATAATCAGTAATACTTGACTCATTAGGCAAGAATTATCAACAAATACTAAGTTCAATGAGAGTCAGGATATTTAGAGTCTTAACAAATGACACTATTAATTACAGGGAGTATAGGGAGACTTTCCAATAGAAAACCTGCCAGACATTGCCTTAAGCAAGTGATCAAAATCAGCATCATGGGGCTGGGGATATAGCTCAGTGGAGTAAGTGCCTGCCTGGCAAGCACAAGGTCCTGAGTTCAATGCCCGGTACTTCAAAAAAAAAAAAAAACACCAAACAAAATCAGTGTCCGCAGCAATCAATGGACACCTCAGGTCTCCTGTAACATTCCTGCCAAAAATGCATAACTTGGACGTAAGCATGACAACACAACAAGCCCCAGTGAAGGGAGAGTCTACAGAGCGACTGGCCTGTACTGCCCAAGAGCATCAAAGACCAGGGCAGCCATTCCAGGTTACGTGAGACTAGGGAGAAGTGACAGCTGAATGGAATGTGCTACTCTGGATTAGGGCCTGGCCCAAAGAAAAAAAAGGGTTTTTCTTTTCTTTTGTTCTAAATGACACTGGTGAAACCTGAAAAAGGCTGGTAGATTAGAAGATACCATTGTAACAGTGTCAGTTTCCTGCATCTGAGGATTATACTGTGGTTATCAAAGAGTCTTTTGTATTTAGGAAATATACACTGAAGTACTGAGGAGCAAAGGGGGATTAAATCTGCAACTCTCAAATGGTGCAAGAAATTAGTATGTCTGTACAGTAAATGTACAGTGGTATACTCTAGCAGCGAAATGTAGAGTGCTCATCTGTACTCCTCCTTCATTTTTTCTCCCTCAAAATAAAAAGCTAAAAAACAACCAAGTATGAGCTAAGACCAGTGGCACATGCCTTTACTCTAAAGGCTGAGGCAAGAGAATGGCAAGTTTGAGGCCAGTCTGTGTAACTGAGTGAGCCACTGTCCCAAAGCAGAAAATAAAAAAGGGCTGGTGATGCCAGCTTAGTGTGAGGTTGTGGGTTCAACTCCCAGTATCACATTAAAAAAATTGCAGGGGGCCAGAGATATAGCTCAGTGGCATAGCACCTGCCACTGAGGAGGAAGGTCCTGAGTTTGATTCCTGGTACCAAATAAGTAAATAAATAAATAAAGTATAGGTTCTGGAGACTCACTTCAAACCCTGGCTCTACCAGCTCCTGGCTGTGTAACTGCTTCCTGATCTCCAGAATGAAGAATAATAAAAGCCCTTACACTGAGGGCTACGGTACCCACTGATGTCCTCAGAATAGCTCTTGGCATGTAATATGGTTCCAACAGATATTATTATTGGGGCAGTGTTTTCCACAGCCAAAGTCTGCAAAAAAAAAAAAAAAAACCAAAAAAACAAAAACAAACAAACCTACGTCCCCATCAGTAGGTAACTGATTAAATTATGGTAGATCCATATTATGGGATACTATGAAACTGTATTGATTCAGTGTTGTTTGTTCTGTTTTTTTGAGACAGGGTCTTGCTATGGAGCTCAGGTTGGCCTTGAGCTCACTATGTAGTCCAGGCTAGGTTCAAACTTGTGTCAGTCTTCCTGCCTCAGCCTTCTAAGTGCTGGGATTACAGGTGTGTGCCACCATGCTAGGCTAAAACTGTTAAAAAAAAAAAGAGAGACAGAAATTTGTATTACTGAGAGAGAAGGAGTTATGGAATGAAAAGAACAAGGGGCAGAATGGCATGTATAATATACAATCACACGTGTGGAAGTGACAGAAAAATACTTGTTTGCTCATGCATGTATAAAGATTCTGAATAGATAAGCAGGAAACCAAATGCATTAGTGGCTAGAAGAAAGTTTGGGGAGACTGTATTGTAAAGGACTACGCTTTTTGAATTTTGAAATGGGAATATATTACCTATGGCAGAATTTTAATTGTGGAATCCTCAAAAAGTAACTAAAATAGTGATAGCAAAAATTTAAATTTAAAAAAGTGAAGCCAGCCATTGTGGCACACATTTGTAATCACAGCCACTGGGGAGGCCAAGGCAGAGGATTACAAATTGGACCCCAGCCTGGGCAATTTAACAACTTAGCAAGATCCTGTCTTAAAAAATAAAGACAGGCTAGGGGTGCAGCTTTAGTGGGAAGCCCTGGGTTCAATCCTCAGCACCACAATAAAAAAAAAATAATTTAGGGCTGGGGATATAGCTCAGTGGAATAAGCGCTTGCCTAGCAAGCGCAGGGTCCTGAGTTCGATCCCCAGTACCCCCCCCCCAAAAAAAATTAACTTAAAAACTATAGTACTTGTTCTTCATACATAAAAATCCCCATCCCCACATCTGAAAATGAGGAGTTGGGCACATAGTTCAGTGGTACAGTGCCTGCCTGGCAAGTACAAGGTTCTGAGTTTGATCCTGCTACTGGCCCCCACCCCCCAAATCTGAAAATGAAGCAACAGGAAACCAATAGGGTAAAAAAGAAAATGAGAATGCTTATTATTTTAGACTGCAGCCAGTCTAAATTAAGCTGTCGGAGGGACAACCATTCTAGTATTTTTTCACCTTGTTAATCCCCACTTCTGAGGGATTGGTAAGTAGACCTTTTGTTTATTTTTTGTTTTTGAGACAGACTCTTGCTATCTAGTTCAGGCTGGCTTTGAGCTCACTGCAATCCAGACTGGTCTCAAGCTCACAGTGATCCTCCTGCCTCAGCCTCTGGAGTGCTGGGATTACAGGGGTGTACCACCACGCCTGGCAGTAAATAGATTTTAAAGACAAATACAGTAATTGCCTTCCTCTGAAAACTTTAAACATACTGTACTTTCCAGCACAGAATCCTTTCTTATACCACTCAAAAGTCTAGGGAAATAAATTACTTCCACATATTTGGATCAATAACAGTAAGTTAGGAGGGTATCAGGTCAAAGAGCTACATTACTAAAATAAGTGCTAATGGCACCTGATAGCTAAAGCCTGGTAGATGATCAATGGCTGCTACCACCCATCTCACCAGATTTGCAGGCTTCTGATTTCACAAGCTGTTTGCCAAAGCTTTAGTGCAACCTAGATTAGTTCAACTGTTCTTACAGTCCACAAACGTGTAATGTATGTAATCTTTCATAAAAGGGAAAATCAAGGCACTACCACTCAATAACTTAAAACTACCCATGTGCTAACTCATAGCCATTCACACTATTTAAAACTTTCTTCAATTTACAAATAAAAATAAAGCTAATCTTACATGGCAACTCCAGGCCGGGGTGCACAGTGGCATTTTTTACCATTGGGGGAGAATGACGACCATCATCCATGTCCAGCTCAGTGCACTGAGCTTCCCCGTGGATCACAGCCAACCCCAGACGCAGCCTCTCAGCGTATGACTGAGCTCTAAGAAGAAGACAAAGAGATATAATTGCACTGTTGGGAAGAAAACCTAAGCATCCCATTAATCACAAGAAGAATACCACTCAGCCAGGCGTGGTGGCTGTGTAGTTCAGGATGGCCTTGAACTCACTATGCTTGTCTACGGCCATACCACCCTGAACGCGCCCGATCTCATCTGATCTCGGAAGCTAAGCAGGGTTGGGCCTGGTTAGTACTTCGATGGGAGAACTCACTATGCTTGTAATTCCAGCACTCAGCAGGAGGAGGCAGGAAGATAGTTGCAAATTCAAGGCCAGCCTGGGCTACATACTATAAGTTTAACACCAGCCTGACCTATATGGCAAAACCGCATCTCAAAAAGCAAAACCAGGAAGAAGAAAAAAACCCCTGCTTTGATATGTGAGGATGGAGTTAGGGTTCATCCTTCCAGATGGCTCTGTGCTTTCAAATCTCTCTTACCTCTTCTCCCAAATGCATGTCGAATAACTCACTAGCTCCCATGGAATGAAGTCTTTTCCTGTAGCCACCCCCTGAGAAACTGAGCAAACACTCCTTCATGTGACCTAGCATCCCTGCTTCAGAGAATGTTTACCAAAACAGACTACAAGCAAAATGCATGACACTTCCAAGTAGGCAAACAGTGAGGGGGGAAGGAAGCAGGCCCCTAGTGAGCGGGGACACCCGTGCCCCATCTTTGTGCTGTGCAGTGAGACTCTTGCCTCTTCATAGCTTTGTGACTTTTGAAAATGACGTAGCCTCTTAGGCCCTTAGTTTCCCTTTGGGTAGAAGGCGTAATGTCTATTTGGTGAGATTACTGTGAAAATTAGAGTCCACATGTATGAAGGGTCAGATGAGCAGTATGGGGTGTTCTAGTACTGGAAGCAGCTGTGATGGCTGTTATATTTATGGCAACTTTTACCATTTTATTCCAATCCTTGTCTGCTCAAATACCTTCATAAAATAATTATATACACTGTGCAATCTTCCTCTGCAGGGAAATATAAAGGCGTTTCGCCCAGTAGTTACTGGATTGGAATTTGAGGCTTAAGTAATTGTTGAGTTTGTTACAGTCTGTATCGCTCAATAACTCTCAGAACCTTTGGGATGCCCCATTCAGAGTTGGAAGCAGTGGGTATCATTTTGTTATGTCAGAAGGCACATACCGAGGGTCTAGAAATAAACTCTATTTAAATGTCTTCTTTTGCCTGTAATCACAGCACTCTGAGAGGCTGAGACAGGAAGATACCAAGTTCAAACCCAATCTGGTCTACTTAGTGACTTAGCAAGACCCTGTCTCAAAATTTTAAAAAAAAAACTGTTTAAAAGAGGTCTGGGCATATAGCTCAACACAAAAGTCCTGGGTTCAATCCTTCCACAATCACAATAATCATAATGGAAATAAACTTCAAAATAATTTTCTTCTTTGAAAAAAAAAAAAAAAGCAAAGTCAAAACAAAAAACAGAAAAACCTATTCAATCATTTAGGGACAAACAAAGAACTTATTTATGGCCAGGTGTGATAGTGTATTCCTGTAATCCCAGCACTCAGGAGGCTGAGGCAAGAGGATTGTTGCAAGTTCAAGACCAGCCTGGGCTACAAAGTAAGTTCAAGGCCAGCCTGAACTACATAGGAAGACCCTGTCTCAAAAAGAATAATAAAAAAAAGAACTTATTTATATAAATCAGGCCACAGTGTAAATGCCCCAAGAGCATATGAGCTGCTTTAGTATCTGATTCTAGATCATTTTGCTTCTATCCTTGTTGAATATTTTTTGCTTTCTTTTCTTCTTGGTAACCACACCTCCTTCCTACAACATTCTAGTTGACAGCTTTAGGAAAACTTTGTTCAAAAAGGTGTCCTAAAGACTATTCCCTGAAAAAATGCTAACAGCCCCACTGATTTCCTTTTCCTGCAACCTGGAAGGAAGAACTTCATTTCTTCCCTGGGGCAAACTGAGTTAACTCCAAGTTCCACTCAGTCTCTTGCAGGCTAGAGAGAAGCCTGTGGGCATGGATGTGGCCATGACATGGGAGAAAGCTTGAGAATTTACGGGCCATGTTATGACAGTCCTGGATTCCAAAACAACTCACTGACTTCTGACTTCAGATTTACTTGAAAAGGGTTTTTATAAAGTCTAGTTTAGTTACCTTTTTGCAGCATCAGGAGATTTTGCTACAATGACTGCGTTTCTATAATTTGGAATCTGTATTTGGAAGAAAAACAGAAAATACCGAATGGTTATTTAAAAAAAGCTGGGTGTGCTGGCGCACATCTGTAATCTCAGCACTCGGGAGGCTGAGGCAAGAGGATTACTATGAGTTTGAGTCCAGCCTGGGCTACATAGTGAGTCCAAGACCAGCCTGAACTACATGGTAAGACTCTGTCTCAAAAAAAAACCACTCCCCCCTAAAAAAACCCAAAACAACCTGGGTGCTGATTTTATACATTTTTCCTCTTATAATAGTGATCCAAACTAGCAATCAAATATGTTAAAACTTTATTCACACATTCAAATTTTTTCACCATTTATGAATTAGCATCTCTGCAAAAGTACTACATCACAAAAATAAAAAATAATTCAGCCAGGCATGCTGGCACATGCCTGTTATCCCAGCACTCAGTGGGCTGAGGCAGAGGGATGGCTGTGAGTTTAAGACCAGCCTAAACTACACAGCAAGACTGTCACAAAAATAAAACAACAAAACAAAACATTCAGAGTCAGACCTCCCCTTGTTAAATACAATTTAAGGGCTGGGCATGGTGGTACATGCCTGCATCCCAGCACTCTGGGAGGCTGAGGCAAGAGTATGGCAATTTGGAGTCCAATCTGAACAACTCAGTGACAGCCTGTCTAAAAAAAAAGGCTGGAAATGTAGCTCAGAGCAAGACCCTAAATTCAGTTTCTTGCACCATCATCAGTCAATTGATCAATCTTAAAACTTTCATTCTAGAAAACATAAGCAAACTTTAAGGAAATCTGTTTTTAATGTCTTTTAAAAATATGATCCTCCATGACTAAATGCTGAGTCTATCTGGCTGCTGCAAGCATTAAGGCTAAAGGGAAACAATAATCTGATATGCCTTTCAGTACTAAAACCTGATACCAGAAAAAACTAAATAGGATCTGAGGGCAATGGGATATGAGCTGGTGGCTCCTCACTTCTTCCTGGATGTACTGAAGCAGGAAAGGTGAGGCTCTAAGGTTGTCCACGGGGAAGCTGAAAAAGCCTTGTATTTCCTTTTGGTGAAGATCCATAGTGATAATGTGAGTTAAACCTGAAATTTTAAAACAAAAAATTACAAAGTTCTCCCCTACAAGTTAATGGCTACAGTGGATACAAACTAGGTGTTCAACTCCTGTTTCCTATCAGAAGACTGAAGGCAGTGGATATAACCAGCACCACCATTACAGACTTTTATTGTAAAGCTCAATAAACCTGATGAAGTAAAAAATGTGTTGAGCTTAATGCCAAGGAACCCATGACTTTGCATGGGACCAAAGAACTCAAGATGAAAGAAAAGTGCTATCCTCTACTTTTGATCCTGAAAAGTGAGAAAAGAAAAATGAGATGGAAGTGAAAATATGACTATGGAGTTAATAAATACCAAAGCAATAACAGATGTCAACAACAAAAAGCCTTTATTAAAAATATAAGGAGAAAAAAATGTAGGGAGAAACAAATATTGAAGGACTGTGGCTATGGCAGAAAGGACAAGAAATCAAAAGCAAAGTAATATGTGTATCAGAAAAAAGGAAACTCATACAGGACAACCATAAGATGCTAAAGCTTAGAATAATTTCTTGATGTGATAAAAGATGGCCTAAGAAGCATTCTTACGGAAAGACAAGGAAGTCATACTCTTATAATAATCAACAGTATTGAACAGAAAGAGTACATGTACAAATACCTTGCAAACAGTCAAGTCACTGCAAAACTTCCAGAGCAAAGAACTATTTTTAATAAACATCAAATAAATAAAAGCTCAATAATTATAAGACATTATTACATTTTATTTATAGGCCAGGAATTATGCCATTGCTACATAAATAGAATAAAAACAATGAAAATGAGTTCCCTACAAAAAGGCCAGAGGGATGGAGGGAGGGGCAGAGTGTATAAACTACAGAAATAGTAAAAGAAAATCCAGTTTTAATGCTATGAACATAGAAAGAATGCAGCTCACTCAAGAAAATACATCTGAGATCACACAAGACTGTGAAGCCTGAAAATTAAAATGTGATAACTACATGAAATAAAAGTGACAGAATGTTAAAAAGTCTGATTTAGAGGAGAAAACAATGAAGTATTATCATCCTAAAAAGAATAAAACAGTAAAAATTATAAGTTCACACATTCTTAACCAAACTATGCAAAAGAAAACATAAGAAAAAGCAAGCAACATGCCGCTGAGCACTAGGGCCCTGAGTTCGATCCCCGGTCCCAGAAAAAAAAAAAAAAAAAAAGAAAAAGAAAAAGCAAGCAACAGAACATAAAAAGGTCCCAAACTAGATTCTTGAGGTTAAGACCTAATCTCAAATAGGAACCCCAAGTTCTCTGTTCACTCACCTGCTTTTGCCAGCATGGACGCCAGGAGCTTGCACACAATGGAACCCCTCTTCCTCATCTTGCTTTGCTTGCTGTAGGGGAAGTAGGGGATGACTCCAATGATGTTCTTGGCACAGGAAGTCTTCAGTGCATAAGCCATGATCAGCAGCTCCATTACAGCTGTATTCACATCTCTGGAAGAGTTAACATTTGTTTTCTGAGTGAACTGTACATATTAACTCTCAGAAAGGATCTTAACTTTTTTCTTGTGAGAGATGGAGGATGAGGTGGTCTTGGAACTTTTCAAAAACGTCTGTCCCTTCTCGCTGAGACAGATCCCTGACAAATATTATGCACAGAGAGAAGGAAATATGACCCTGAATGGTATATGAAGGAAAGGCCACTTCCAATGGTAATGACTGTGACCTGGTGCTCTTTGCCAAGGCTGATCAACCTAAGATGGACCCCTTTCTTCTGAAGGCGAGGCCTGTTAGGTCCTCTGGGACACTCCTCCTACATCTACCTGCTCTTAGCCTCTTCTGGCTCTACCTAGGACTTTCCATCAGTCCTCAAGCACCTCCTTGTTATGGTTTGTGTTTAGATGTCCCCTCAAAGCCTCATGTAATCACAGGCTTTTTTTTCAGAGGTGGCTGAATCTAGAGTGTGTGACTGATTTCCACTGCAATGCTGGGATTAAGGATTCTGGGATCAAGGGTCAGTAACTGCTGAATCAGTGCACTGATTGGATTGGCACCACCCTAATGCCAGTAAACTTGATAGAATATAAGGGACAAAAAGAGGCTTGTCTCTCTTCCCCACTTGTTGCTTTTGCTATCTTGTGGGCATCATGAACTGTTCTCCTCTGTGGTGCCCCTCTGCCAAAGCACCCTGCCTTAGAGCTAGCCAATTATGGACTGAAACCTCTACACACTGCAAGCCAAATAAATCTTTCTTCCTTTAACTTTGAGTGGGTGTCAGGTATTTCGTCTCAGCAATGAGATAAGTAAGAAATCCAAATGTTATAGCGTATAGATGTCTCCTCAAAGCCTCATGCAATCATAGGGTTTTCTGGAGGTGGCTGAATCTAGTGTGTGATTCATTTGTAGTGCAATGCTGGGATTAGAGGTGGGTGATTGCTGGATCAGTTCACCGATTAGTCTGGCACTGACCTAATCCCAGGAGACTGGATACAATCAATATAAGGGACAGAAAGAGGCTTATCTCGCTCTCTTGCTGGTTTTGCTGTCTTCCACCACTACGAATAGTTGCCCCTCTGCTATGTGCTACCCTGCTTCGGAGCCAGTGGATTATGGACTGAAACTTCTACAAACTATGAACTAAATAAACCTTACCTTTTTAAATTTTAGGTCATGAGTATTTTGTCTCAGCATTGAGAAAACTAAGACACTCCTCTCTGGGTCAAGAAATGGGTCGCATTTTCCCACATCACTGGCTCCTAGCAAAGGCAGAGCAGGTTCAGCAGGTGCAGTTCCTGAACTGACATGTAGGAGTGTGGTTGCCCTCATTATGGCAAAGTGGGAACCTACCACTGATCCAGCAGAGACCTAATACATGTTTGCAGAAGATGCCGCAAGCTTTTTAACTTGCAGAAGAACCACGCTATTTCCTTCCAGTGTCTTCCAATTTATGTTTCCATCTCTCTCAAACGGCAGTTTATCTGGGAGTAAGCAAAGACTCTGACAGTGTTTTCTGCTTCCACATTGAACTCATAGAACTTTCAAGCTCACCTCTATAATTTGCATTTGTTGTCACTATTGCAGGAGTCTATGATTAAAAAAACCCCAAACAAACAAACAAACAAACATAAAAACACCTCTCCCAGAGGACAGGTTGATTCCTCAAGACTATAAAGACATTCCTTTTGGAATACTGATAAGTTCTACTCTTCCAGTTATCATTTCTTTTCTCTGAAAGAAACTGGAGCATCTTCCTCCTTCATATCCCAGACTGATAATGTCTAAGCCTGGACTCAAACGTCAGAAGACACATAGTCTTTTGACACAATAATGACAAAACAATTATCAAATGTTTTGAAGGTACCTGGGAATTCCTAATGCTCAGTCTGTTTCAGTTCAGGCATCCATTCAACAGGTATGTATTGAGCAACTTGTGTAAAACACTGGAGGGTTAAAATAGCAAACAAGACAGACCCTATCTCAGGGGAAGGGCAGAGACACAGCTTCAGCTTGGATCATTTTTTTGTTTAACTTATTAAAATACTGAGTTTATTTCACATGTATATTTTTTATCTCCCTACCAGTTCTATATCTGACCGCCACTATTACTATGTCCTATCATAACACTCAACACATGTTTAAAACCAAGCAAAAAAAAAAAAAAAACCAAGCAAAAGTTGAAGTTTCATCTTGAAAAACTAAATAGTCATTCTGGACAACACATTTGTAGCAACAGAACTTGGAAAATATTCATCAAATACAGTAGGAAAAGTTCTCAAGTTCTCATTTTGCATTACTAAAGGACAGCCAAACATCAACTGTTACATAAACAAAAAAAGACAGAATTTTTTTTTTTTTTCCCGGTACCAGGGATCGAACTCAGGGCCTTAGTGCTTACCGGGCAAGCACTTACACCACTGAGCTATACCTCCAGCCCAAGACAGAAAATTTTAACAAACTGTTTAAACTGTTTTATTAAAAAGATTTCCTCCACTGCCAGAGATCTTGAATAGCCTTCTACTTAGTCACCTGAAAGCAATTCTTCACATAACTGATGAACCTGGCTTCCATCCTGAGAAGAGAAACACCTGCTTGCTTGCATTTTTGCTTTAATGTCTTTTACAAAACTAGGTCCTGCCAGATGTGCTTGCACATGCTTATAATCCCAGTACTCAGGAGGCTGAGGCAGGAGGATCGCTGTGAGTTCAAGGCCAGCCTGAACTGCATAGTGAAAAAGACCAAAAACAACAAAAAACAAAAAAACCCCACAGTTCCTTTGGCTATTTTAGGAGTTTTTTTTTGAAGGATCTTTGGCCTTTTGATCTTGGTGTTAAGTTTTGAGTCTTTTGCATTCTGGTTTGATTTTGTGCATTTTTGGCTGCAGTATCTTATATATATATATTCACTGGAGCTTTCTCTTCAGTTTCTTCATCATCAAAGCATCACCTCCATCATCATCATCTTCAGCAGCTAGGTTTACTTTTGTCCCCCTGTGGAACCTTGCTACCACTCCTGGAGGCAGATCACTTTCCAGATATACTTAAGAATTTTCCATCCACTTCCTCTACCTTTTCTGACTCTGCATCTCCCTGCACAGCTACTATGTGCTATCCACTAATATACACAGTGGACACACATTTCATCCTTAAGACCACAGGTGGTAGGGTAAGCATGGTGGTGTATGTCTGTAATCCCAGCAATTGGGAAGCTGAGGCAGGAGTTCAAGGCCAGCTTTGACTACATAGTGAGTCCAAGGGGCCAACCTGAATGATAGAGAAGACCCTGTCTCAAAACAAAATAAAAAACATAGGCGTGTAATTTCCAAGTGCCCAAGGGAAACCATTGACTGTTCAGACATTTTCAAAGTTGCCAATGTAACTTTAGCTGGACTCCCTTAGTAGTTCAAGGCCTCTGCTTTAACAATGTGAAATTCATCCTTTGCAACAGCCCGTAAACTGACTTTCTTTATTATAACTAATACTCATCTCTTCAGCATTACTCACATTAAAGTGACAATCTTTGTCAGCCTTTAGTTACAACTGAAAAGACAATTCTGGGGCCTCACGGGGCTCATGTCCATGTCCACTGACTCTTCCATGGGTGGTGACATGCACTTACAGGGAGAGAACAGGGACAGAGATAAATGACTATCAGTCTAGAAAACAGATGTGCAGGACATAATCACATTGGGCAACAGGACACTTAACTCTAAAGGAACGTTCCTCTCCCAAAGACTTACTCTTTATTCCACAGTGAGAGGACCCAAATCAATGCCTTGTAACTTTCTGAATGTTAAGCTGGAAGGTGGCAGAGCATGCAGAGGATGGTATATATATAAATTATCCCTAAAGTCCACACTTATAATCCACACTAGAAATCAAATATACTACAACCAAAGTTCTCTTCCACTGGTAGGCTGCTTGTCAACTTTGGCTTGATCTTGTGATCCTCATCTCTCTCTTTTTTTGATCCTCATCTCTTAACCTTAAATGGGGAGTCTTTTTGAAACGGTCTCGCTATGCAGTTCAGGCTGGCCTTCAGATCACTTTGTAGCCCAGGCTGGTCTCAAACTTGCAGTGATCCTCCTGCCTCAGCCTCCCAAGTGCTGGGATTATAGTCATGTGCCACCAAGGGCCCGGCACTTTAACCTTCCACTTGTGTGATACTGTGTGGTCTTACACAGTGTCTACACTGCGACCTACACTGGATGTGACCTATTAAACCAGACCTCAATGTCAACAATGCAACTAGAGTTGAAGTTAATTTAGTAGATTCTACAAGAGCAGTTGTCCAAGTAGTTAGCAGGTTTTTAACTAGCATTATCATGGTATTTATAATATACAATTGCCCAACATCATGGAGTATGCGGAGCCCAGCACAAAGCAGGTCCAAGAGTAAGACAGTAGGGTAGCAAGACAATTTTGAGGAGACTGGTTTCAGGTTTTCCTTTCATTCTAATTTCTCTCATGAGAGTTTATTTTCTACTTTTTTCTCTTCCTGCTGACCTACACCTAATGACACTCTCCAGCCCAAGGCCAACAAAATCCTCCTAAGCCCCCACTCCTTACTGGTCAGAAAGATGACAAAGGGGCCTTTGTTACACAGGCTTTATCCAGTCACTGAGAGGTAGTGGCCAAATTGGACACAGCTACTCTGTGGGCAGGCAGGGTGAAAAGAAATTGGTGGAAGCCTCTGCTTTATCTGTTCCCCAAGAATGTTCCATGCACATCCAGGCCAGTTCTTGTCGTCTTTTTATCTAAGTAGGACAATCTTAACTATTTTATCAACAGGTTTTTGTTTTGTTTTGTTTTGTTTTTACCCTAGAATAATCACAACCTTATATAAAATAGCCCAGACTGTGCTATCATTTTAGATAGGCAAAAACTCTTATGTGTTAAGGAAATAGACACAGTTTATACATTCATTAAACTAAAAAAAATAGCACCATAGATAGAAGTAATGGGAACGTGGGAACAGTCCCTTTTCAATAAATAAGCTGTAAATGGTTTGGGGTTTTCTTTTTCATTGTTTTTTGGTTATTTTTCAGACAGGGTCTCATTATGTAGTACAGGTTGCCTTGAACTTGCTTATGTAGCCCAGGCTGGCCTCAAACTTCCAGTAATCCACCTACCTCAGCCTCCTGAGTGCTGGGGTTACAGGTGTACACCACCATGCCCAACTCGTAAATGGTACTTTTCCTATCAACATGCTAGTACTTGCACATATACATGAAACTGTCCTTCAAAAAAATACTTTGTCAATTCATATTTAATGTACTTAATTTCATTGCTCAGTGGATTTGGAATTTCTTTGAGTAGCACACACACTTCAACTACCATACCATACCAGCATTATCACTTCATTCAACATTCCAAAAGTTAAACCCATCTTCAACAAACAAAAACTTACTATTAACAAAAAAAAAAAAAAAAAAAAAA
>PVLD010008896.1:0-80780 GCA_004027595.1 Dinomys branickii | reverse complement strand
TCCCACCAGCAGTGTAATAGAGTCCCTATTTCTCCACAGCCTCGCCAGCATCTGTTATTGGATGACTTTTTCATACTGGTCAGTCTTACTGGGGTGAGATGAAATCTCGATGTTGTTTTTATTTGCATTTCTCGAATGACTAAGGATGTGGAACATTTTCTCATGTATTTATTTGCCATTTGTATTTCTTTGTCTGAGATTAGCGTGGTAGTTTAGAAAAGCTCAGCTACCTCTCTTTTGTAAATCTGGACAGATGTCATCCTGGCTCTATGAAATTCCCTTTGTTTTTCATAAAACAAGGAGCAGAATTGGGAAGATCTGGGAAATAAACCAAACAAAACGCAAAACAGAAACTCCTGGAGCGCTTCCTCACTGAGAAGCAGGTCAGTGCAGTCAGGTTTAAACCAGGAGGTGGGCGCTACCCGGGGCTCTATTCCTCTGCTGGGCCTCCCCCAGGCTCTTTTATAAAGGGATCTGGGAGCTGGCTTTCTCCCTAGGTCCTCTGCACCCTGGGCTGCAGCTTGGACCTCCACTGGGGGGATTCAGTGTTTTGAATTTGTGAGATTTCAGTTTCTGTTTCCTCATATAGCAATGGAAAATTCCAGTTTAACGTAACACCACTTTTCCAGAAATCCTCCATGGACTAGGTGTCTTGGTTACTTTTGTTGCTGAGACAAAATACCCAATGCCCAAAATGAAGGAAGGATTTATTTGCCTACAGTTTGTGGAGGTTTCAGTCCATACTTGGCTGGTTCTGAGGCAGAGTGGCGCATGGCAGAGGGCAAATGTTCATGGCAGCAGAGCACAGCAAAAGAAACCAGCAAAAAGGGAAGAATGGCTGCAAGCAGCCTCTCTTCTTCTCTCACATTGTAAACAGGTGACTGCCACCCAGGGGGCATAGCTCTCACACAGTGTCCATGCCCTCCAATTCCACAGGCTCAGGATGTGTACAAAAAGTAAGCACCTTGGCTTCCTGCTGAATCACTCAGCCAAACCTCTAGACTGCCCAAGTTGACATAATGTATCAACCATAACACTAGGTTTAACAACCTTAGTGGTAAGAGCGAAGGGAGGAAGATTTGGCTACCATGTCTTCTGAGTTACTAGGTTTAGTCACACAGAAAGAAATCCCCTCTTGGTGCAGGTAAGGGGTTTGTCTAGGAATCAAAGGGTTTTCTGGGTTGAACTGCCTGAGCTCAAACACTAGGGGAGTGAGAGGGGGGCTGCAGTAGTCATACTGTTGTTTTCTTATTTTACAAGGGGTAACTGAAAGAAGACACATTGCCAACAATGGGATAAGCATATGCCAAGTCAGTGGGGGTATTCTGAAGGGGATTAATAGCAATGCATCTTTCGCTGTAATACATTTTTAATTTACACATTCATCATGTATTTTCATCACACTGAATATTGCTCAAAGCAAAGATAATCTTCATGTCCCAAAATGTTTCTATGTGCCTTTGCAAAAGTGAAGCTCTACCAGCACCCAAAGGCAGGTCCGGAAGAGGGTTCTACACATTCTTTGAGTCTTGGCTGAGAGGTGCTCTAGGGATCCCAGCCTCAACATGGTGCTAGATAGGGACAGAAACAGCTGGCGTTCTGGAGGTGCTGCAGGAGTGCTAGGGGTCAGGAGGGAAGGTGAGGCCCTGAGCTGAGCCCTCCCAGCTCTACAGACCTTAGACAGTGTGAGCCTATGGTCTCACCAAGGCTTCCTGCCCTGACCGGCAGGTCGTCTGGTCTTTGATGTGGTGGCAGCTGGACTGGGATCTTGACCCAGGGAAGGGCTTGGACAGGGGCTCAGTCAGGGGCTTAGTTCCTGGCACCGACGGGCTGCACTCTCTGAATGTGCATCCACGCGGCTCACAAATGAAGGCCAGGTATTTGGGATGCGGGTCAGCTGCCTTCTTGCTCTCTGAGGTCCCTGGGGTAGGTGCCACCCAGCCCTCGCTGGTGTTTACAAGTCTGTCTACTTTACCACAAGCAGGCCTGAGAGCTGGCACCTGCTGCTAAGGCACTGCCCCCGGCTCTGCACCTTTTACTTGGCCTTTGCAACCTTGGCTAAGATGGTAGTGCAGTCTGGCAGGAGGGCCGGCTGGGGCAGCATGGGAGCATCAGCGTCCACTAAGTCAGAGCCCTCAGGCCAACTTTGCAGATTCCTCCACCACAGCTGCTGCATCCTGCTCCTCTTCCTCCTGTTTTTGCCTCTTTCATCCACAGGCACCTTCCACTGCACAGCCCTGGAGTCTGTGTGTCAGCCCCGGTCCAGGTCCTTGCACTCCTGCAGGTTTTTTGGCCCTGCATCTCCAGACTGGAGTCCTTGGCCCTGTTCTCCAGCACTTTCATGGAGTTATGCAGCTCCTTTTCCTCCCTCTCGGTCTACACCTTCTCTTCCCTTCCAGCAGCTTCTTAGTGGAAGTTATGGCTTGGTGCTCAATGGTGTTGTCTGTTTTCAGGGTCTGGCTTGAAAGTAATCTCTGGCAAGCAGCAGGTGCTCTAGATGGACGAGAAGTCCAGCAAGCCCAGGTGGACCTGCTCTGCCCTACCTCTTTGCCAGCCTTGAATTTCTTTCCATCAACTGCTCCAGGTACTGCTGGGCTTTTGAGACTTTGAGTTTGGGGATCTTTGATCAGGCAAGGTCTGGTAGGTAGTAGTTTTTAAAACTTTTCTGATATCTTTGCCACTTCTGGGTCTTACAAGCACCAGTGATTCTCTAACTTCATCCTGTCTCAATTTGTTAGTAGTGTTTTTGAACACAAGGATTCTTAATTTTGATGAAGTCCAACTTACCTGTTTTTTTCCCCTGTTGTTTATGGATTTGGTGTGAGCACTAGCAAATCATTGCCAAGTCCGAAATGAGAAAGATTTTCCCTTGCAGTGCCCTTGTGCATGTATGTCTTTGATGCAGTTTAATTTTTCTGAATAGTTGTGAGGTAGGAATCCAGTTACACTCATGTGGTTATCTAGTCTACCATTTGTTGAAAAGATTTAAGGGTGCATTTCCAGAGGTACTCAGTGTTTCAGTGTCTTCAGTGAGAAACCCGTAGGTGCAGATGGGAAATGACTATTTACTGAGTGAATAGTAGTGTTTGTGTTGCAGAGCTCTTCCAAGCAAGAGCGGTGAAACACATGCACCCACATGCAAATCTGTCTCCTCTTTTTACCCAGGAGAGAGGCCACTGATGAATCCCGGTACAGTGTCTGGCTGAGGGTGAGACTGCCAGGGCTAGCACGAAGGCATGGTGTCCCAGGAGAAGTGAGTTTTGGAGGGATTAAAACAGCACATGGGACATTTGAGCAGATCTGTACACTAGGTAGTTGGACACAGAAAACTAGAAACCTGACTACAGGTAAGAGCTGAGCTGGAGGGAGACTTGAGATCTGGCAGGTAACGGGAGCCCTTCTCCTGTTGTGGGTAATAAATTAATCTGGATGGTACTTGAGGGCCCAAGGAGCCTGTCTTAGTTACTTTTCTTTCACTGCTAAGACAAAATACCCAGGGAAAAGTTTATTTAGCTCACAGTGTGTAGAGGTTGCAGTCCATAATCAGTTGGGTCCGAGGCAGAGTGGTTTAGCAGAGGGACATCTCAGAGAACAAACAGTTCACGGGAGCAGAAGACTGCAAAAGTAAGCATGGAACGGGGCAGACAAGCCTCTTTCTGTCCCTTGTATTGTGTCCAATTTATGAGGATTACGGCAGTCCCAATCTAATCAGTGGATCAACCCAGGAATCACCCACTTTTAATCCCAGTGCCCTTAATCCCAGCATTGCACACTTTGGATTCAGCCACCTCTGAAAAAGTCCTATGACTTCATGAGGCTTTTGCGTGACATCTGGACACAAACCATAACAGAGCCCATGCATAGGTGTGTGAAGGTTTGGTTTGAGAGGTAGAAGAAAAACCAGGACACAGAACTGGTGAGGAAGCCAGGGCATCAAAGGGTGATTCAAGGAGAGTCGTTGATGGCATTGAATGCTGTGGGAGGTTGATAAGGTGCAGACTGGAAAGGGTCCTTTGCTTATCATGCAAAGGTGGTTGGTCACCTGGGTGAATGTGGTTTCAGTGGGCTAAGGGAGTGCAAGTTAGATGCAGTGAATGTGATGTGAATAAAGCCTTGGTGGTGAAATCTGATAGGAGACACAGATAGGTCTCAGGAAACCAACAAGATTGTTATCATTTCTTGGAATTTAAAGATAACCCAAGGTCAAATACAAAGTTCAGCTGATTTTGAGAAAAGTTGGGGGAAGATATGCACGTTCATGTCTGCCAGATCCACGTGGCATATTCAACACCCGACCACTGCATAACCTGTGTTATTGTCTGAGATATTCTGAAGAAATAGATATTATGAGATGGGGAAAATTAATCTCAGTTAAATACAGACCTTGCTAAAGAATATTTATGGGCAGATAAACACAGAATTCTGAGGCTAGTGTTTCTCACAGAAGTCCATGTTATCTCACATCAGAAATTCAGAGTGTTTAAAAAATGTTAATTCCATGGGGTCCCAGCATTATTGACCCATGGTGTCAGCCGAGTTTTTATAAACCCTCCAGGTTTGGAAAGTCATGCTTAGTGTATAGGCAGTGATGAGAATACTTACTTCCTAATCTGTTCATGGGTTCTCCTCCAGTTTCATTTCATGGGGCCATGACTGACGGCCTTACCTACCGCGCAGTTGTTAGAGAAACCATCTAAACAACGGCTAGCTGGGTCCACTCTTGTCAGACCAAATAGTGGGAAAAAAAGTCTTTCCTAATTTCAAACTCTTTTTGTTGAATATTTCTAGGAAGAGTGCAAGGTGGCTATCAGCTAGGATTTTGAAACAGTATTATACACAGTTCAGTGTTTTTTACCTGGACCTTCTGATTCATCTTATTTTCTGTTTTAACTCCTTTAACAGTTCCATAAAGTGATCTGGTTTAGAAAACTGCCAAAAACAGAAACAAAACCGATAACAAAAAAGTAAAAAAAAAAACACCAAAAAAGCCACTGAACAAACTAAATATCCAAACCCAAACAAACCAGAAAGGGGCATAATAGCTATGAAAGTGGTAGTGTTTTAGTTGCATTTATCAGAAAATAAACTGTCCTGGCCAGTGATAGTAATTAGGGAAGATGCTGTTTCAGCTGAAAGTGCCAAGTAGCAGAAAATTATTTTCACCTTGTTCTACTAAGTACATGTAAAACAACATATGAACTATCAGTTGGAACAGGTACAACAACATCCACTTGGTTGGGTTCCCATCTGCCTTGGTTGAACCTGTACAAAAAACTAACCATTTAGAATTATTCAATTAAATAACTGAGTGGAATTTACCTCTAAGAAATATTTACTAAGTCTATGGCCATACAACCCTGAACACATCCAATCTTGTCTGATCTTGGAATCTAAGCAGAGTCAGGCCTGGTTAGTACTTTGATGGGAGAAATATTTACTAAGAACCCATGGAAGACAAAGTTTTTGCCATGATTAAATTAATAAGTGTAGGACACATAGTAAGTAACTTAAAAATGTCATGTAGTCCTGTTAGGTAAGACTTGTGCATTGATAGACGCATGATAAAATGTTATTGAAATGCATATGAATGTAGTAGAAGACCATATTAAAATAAAGTGCATGAAAAATGGAAAATATTAGTACTCATAAATTCCACTTGAGTTTTAAAAGATAAAACTAATAGAAATGCAGCATATTTTGAATTTTGATAATAATTCCATGGATTCATAAGATTTTTGTCTGGATGTCTATCCAGACTTTATTTCTTGCTAACTAGTCTTCTCCATAAGTTAAGCATCAGTTATATATTTTCTAGAGGCAATGTTAGAGGAATGGTTAAAATGTCATGGGTAAGGGTGCTATAGTGTTTATAGGTAGATTGTTTTTTTTTTTTTTGTTTGTTTGTTTTGTTTTTAGCAGTACTGGGGATCGAACTCAGGACCCTGCGCTTGCTAGGCAGGAGCTTATTCCACTGAGCTATATCCCCAGCCCCTAGGAGTGCTATAGTGTTTTCCCTCTCATGAAGCTGTTTAATTAAAACCTTATTCCTAAGACTTTTTAATTGCTCACTTGTTTCCATCATAACATTATTTTCATTGCTCTGAAAAAGATCATTAATCATCAACTGTATTTTTCTTATTATCCCTATGACTGAGTATCACACTTTTGAACTAGCAATGTCTCACTTTTGCCTGCAAATGGATTCGAGGGAGGTGGCGGTGTTCATCCTGAAATCTGCATGCCCTTCATCTTTGGGTTTAATCTGGAAGAATGTATCACTCATGGTAACAAATATAAAACAACTCCGAGAACTCTGTGAACCTTTTATCCCAGAGGTTACAGGACAGAATCTAATTCTGAAGTGCAACCACCTGTTCCAGTCTCTGATGGCTGGTTTTGGCCTTTTCACAGTTAAATCCACCCAATTCTCTCAGTTGGAAGCCACAGCTGAGGTGTTATAAAATGTACAGGGTGTACAGGTAGGAGTGTGGCCATCTCTCAGCAAGAATGGGCTCCCACGGAGGAACTTTGTCCCTGTGGGATTTTAATTTAGCAGGTTTAAAGTTGTGTTAATTACCTAGATTTCACAACACACTAGAGATGGAGTTGTGATTTTATTGTCACAGTTGTATGATTTGAGCAAGATGTACACTCTTTCCGTGCCTCTGTTTTCTATCTTTACACTGGAATCTATTCGTAGACATGTCCTAAAGATTAACTGAGAAAACATTTTTTAATAGATATACTCATAGGCCAGGAACATAGAAGGATGTTACTAACAAACACACCTAAAGTGATGCAAATATACAGATATGCACTTTTGGTCATAAAAACCTTATATAGACTTAAGATCACTTTTACATAATTACTAGAAAGCTTCCAGAGAAGATGCAAATTCATTTCAGACCAATGCCATGAGAAGTGATGCTACTGACTTGAGGAAGTGAAATGTGGCAAGTGGAAGTGAGTTGATTTTGTAGAACAGGGTTATTTTATGTGCAGGTAATGGGAGGGCAGAGGTGGTGAGAGTTTGAGAAGTGCTTAGCCTTTCTGACCCCATTTCCTTAAACTGAGGGGTGTTGGCTATGAGGGAAAAGAGGAAGGGCCTTCCTGGACCGCCACCTCTATCGGGAATGCTGACCACAATGCAGTGGATTGGTTTCACTTTTTGTGTCCTCACAGTGAACAAAGTCTCTTCTCATCAGTGACCTAGAGCACACAGGACAGTTTCTCATGGGAGCTGGGAAGCGGGGAGGAGAGATTGCTCCTTGTACTTTCACTGGGCTGGGAGCACCAGAAAGAAAAGGAAGATTCTAGCCCAGCTTGGGAGAAGCCCAGAAATGAACTTCAGGAGGGAAAAGTGGGCCCAGCTGACCCCCAAAGAGGCATCAGTTTTCATCTTCACTGGAGACTGCTAAAGCAACTGAATTTAGGAGTCAGGACTGTAAAAAAGGTTTTAACCTCAGAAGTCTAGAGGTATTGGCTTGAACTGAGTGGGGAGAAAAACCTTTGCTTTTAGGTAAGTTCATTCCCTGAATTGTGGGGGACATGGTGGAAACAGCAACAGCAACCACAACAACTTGTGCTTTTTTGGGAAAGAGTACTACTGGTTGTTCACACAGACTCTGAAGGGCATTCTTGAATTTCAGAAGCAAGGGCAACAACCATATCTCTGGAGTCATTTATGTCCAGTGGCTCGTTGTCAGTGACTTACCTCATTGTACAGACTTGGCGTCCTATGCCCGTACTTGGTGTCTTCTGTATTTGTCATGTAATCCACACAGGCATTTGTTGACCAAGTCTGCTTTGTAGATGCTGGCTCTGCTAAGTGTTGGCGTGCGCATGATTTTAACAAAGCTGTCTCTGATGTTATAGACTTCACACTCTGCATATTTGTAGTTGAATATACACAAAGTTTTTCTACTCTTCTTGTGTTCTATAGTAATTTACTTATCCATATTAAAAACATTTCAGCAACCTGTTTGGCGATGTGTTTGATGTGAACGGAACTTCTTTTGGCACACATATATTTCTTCCCTGGAATGAATGTAATGATACCTTTTATGATACCCAGTGTGTTCCAGAGATCAATAAAATGTTAGCGGTTAATGTTTGACTGAAGCACAAGGGAGCGGCTGAAAGTCAGAGCGGGGCAGAGGGAGTGTTCCTTGGAGATCCTCACGTCGCCACAAGTGTCTCTGTACTGAATGGAGGAAAGTAACTTTGAATCACCAATTTGCCATTTATAAAAAGGTAAGGTCTTAACTGTGTCGAGAACATATTTCTTCAAGAATGACAAATTAGTTGGGGGGTACTTAAGTTGCTGGACATATTTATTCCTTGAGGTGGGTTATACAGCACTGTTGGGAAAAGACATTTAGTCTTCATGGGACAAGTTTTGCTTGTGGAGCAAAGTTGCTTTTTTTGTGGTTCCTTTTTATTGGTCTGTGTTTTAGAAATCAATTTTATGAAGTAGCTTTGGTTGGATCCAACTAGGGAGTGGAAATTGAAAAAGAAAGATTGGGTTTTCTGATGTTTAAACGCGTATTTCAGCCATTCTTTGTAATTAGTATAAAAGTGCCTGGCTGACAGTGTTCTGGAGCTCTGACATCCCAGCAGCTGGGGTTAGTCCCACCAGGGCGGCATCTCTCAGGGGTAGGCTCTAAAGCCTGAGCGGGCCATCTGCTCAGAAAGCACAACTCTGCCTGGGGTCTGTTGGATTGCCTGGGACAGGGTAGGGAGGAAGATACAGAGGGGAGAGGAAGCCTTTCAAAGAAAACACTGGAGTAAGAGTAAAAGACAAAGCCAGACCTGCTTTCAAACTAGAAAAGACAGCTGGTGTGTGTGTCGTCCATCTTGTGGGTACTGTGTTCGGTTCTGTTGGTGGATAAAACATTTGCTAATGAGTGATTATTTTGAGATATGAAGTCACATATCACTTACTGGAGGCCTCAGAGGTCCAGTCTTTGCCTCTGTCTCTTTTTCTCCTCTTTGCTATGGTAACCTGAAGGGGATGCGTGTCCTCTGTGATTTCCTGCAGAAAGGCCAGTGTGATTTCTGATGTTTTCCTGACTTTGTTTTTTTTTCAACTTAAATAGCAAGTAGAAGTAAAGCATTATTTGAAAGAAGGTGCTTGTTTAGATGACAAGGAAAATGGATGACATTCAACTCTTGGCAGGAAACAAAATGAGCCTTTCCTGAGTGAGGGTTTATGGTGGATTATGGGGCAGGTAGTTTGTGAGTTCACATGGTTGGTCAGACAGGTCAGGCCAGATTCCTCCTTTACCAGGCTGGCGGCACTGAACAGAGTGCTTTAGCTCTCTGAACTTTAATTTTTTTCATCTATAAAACAGATGTAACTTGTCTAACTTGGCAATTGTGAGAAGTATTTGGATAATTAGGTGAAGACATTACTACTTTGCTTGGTAAATGGTAGATATTCGATGACTCTTAGCTTTCTTTTTCCATGAAAAGTTCATGTGGATGATACCAGATCAAATTGAGAAGTTACTGTTCATTCTTTAAAATGAAAAAGAAAAAACCAGCCAGGCCACAAAAACATCATCTTCCTTTGCACAAGAAAGCAACAGATACAACTGATACTATGCAAAGGGAAAGGGCTCCAGTAATATAAAAAGAGGATGGGGTTTAACAGAGAGTTAAAAGCCCCTCTAATGATTCTCACATAATCTTCCAGTGTAGTGTGGAGATGGGCTCTTTGAAACTCACTAAGAGGAGCCCTTAAAAAATTCATTGCTAGTGTAAGAACCTGAAAGAGTAAATAAAACTCAAAACGTACAATAGATATTATGAAAGGGAAAGAAACTGCTCAAAAGAAGGAACAACTGGGATGAGGCAAAGGAGAAAAAGAAAGAAGGGAGGGAAAAGTATACATGTATATAGAAGGATACCTGGGATAAGTGTACTGCTGATGTCTAATGGTTTATTGAAAGGAACAGCTAATGCTCAATTCTTTTGACCATTTTTGCATGCTTCTATCTGTTATTCTGAGCAACTAATTTGAAGACAACAATATGCAATATAACAACCACTGGTGAATTCCTATCGTCTTGTCTAGTGAAACTCTGTATCATTTCTAATTTTTTTGTTTTTATTTTTTATTCTCTTTAATGGTTTGATCACTCTTGCATTCTTACATCTGGTAATATGAGCAACTTTGTTGAAGATAAAATATGTAATATAAGAACCACTGTTAATTCCTATCATTTTGTTCTAAAACCATGTATCATTTTTATTGTTTTTGCTTTTTGTTTTGTTTTTTCTATGTTTTGGTATTGTGTTATTGTTCTTTTTTTTATTATTCTCTTTAAAATAAAAGCAAAAAAACCCCAAATTTATTGTTGTTCAAGGTAAAAGTTATATTTCTAATATCTTCTTCCTTCCCTTAAGAAGGCAAAATACGTATTCTAGTAGGAATACAAACCCTTGTTCAACTGTCAAAGAAAATTTCTGGAGAGGAGAACATGTCCTCACTTTTTTTCCATGTTAAGAAAGCTGGGCATTGACAGGCTCTTCCTCTAAAGGCCAACAAACCAGTGCTTGTATGGGTGCCAGTTTACATGCGTGAAAATACATAGCTTTATTTATTGGCATAAAATTGCATTCATCTAGAAACCCCTGGCACCTCATTTAGTTTGGGCCTAGTTGTTTTATGGCCTCCTCATTGATTAGAGGAATATGCATTTACATGTTTGTTACTTGTGAGAACAAACAGAAATGTTTACTTAAGAACAAGAAATATTGACTTAAAGCAGATATTAATATTTTTAGACCTGAAATATTAGTTATAGTAGAGCTACTTTCTTTTCTTTTCTTTCTTTTTATTTCTTTTGGTACCAGGAATCAAACTCACAACCTTGCTCTTGCCAGGCAGGTGCTGCACTGCTGAGCTACATCCCCAGCAAGCTACTTTTAGTTCATGTAAGCGTTATGAAACAGACTAAGCTGTAACTTAATGGCTGCATAAATGTGGTGCAAAGGAAACTTAATTTCTCTGAAAGTCATCGGTCAGGCTTACAGCTTGAATTCTCTCAACTATGATACCTGAGTCAATATTTCTTAGCATGTTTTTATTTTAAAATGTTTGAACTTGTAGTTCTTGGGTAAGAGAATCAAAATGAGAATGCCTTTAAAGGCTGCTTACAGATGACATGTCTTCTTCACAGGGAGGGGCTCGAGCCTGGTGGCCGTGTGCTGGGGTTCTGCCTTCAGTTTGCACCTCTTCCTCTACTACTTCTCATGCTTAGTTTCCTGCCCTGTAGGATCACAGACCCCACATCAGAAGACTGCTGTATTGTTTAAATGAAATAAGTTCCCCAAAGTGCTTAACTTAGCAGGTGTTCAATGCATGTAAGCTATTTCTTTAAAGTTGCAATAAAAACCCCAATTCATGGTATTTCATAGTTGTAGGCATCCTTTATGAGGTGGAAATAAATCCATTTTCCTACTCTCCTATGTATCTGCGCCATCACCTGTGGTTTAATTACAGAAATCAGAGGTGGCTGACTGCACTTGGGCATGACTGCACATTTTTTTTGTTGCCATTACAACTGTTGCCTCAGGGTCACCTTGTAAATGAGCTAGTGTGACAGTAAGTGGCTTTTTATTTTTTAAATGCTTCGATGTCTAAACTGTACTAGTTGGAATCCGATGTAGATTTCCCTCCTACTGACTTTCTAAGGACAGAGTGTATGGTCTCAGTATCTTGGCAAAGCCCTCACCTGGCGCTTTATTATACATGGAGAAATGCTGTATAATACACGAAACCGTCTGTCAAAAATAATTGCACTGCCTTCTCTGAGAAGTAGTGATTCCCACCTTCTTCTGCAGGCCAGGGAAGACTCTTGGGAGGCTGTTCTGCTGGGTGTAGAAGGAGGATCTGCCCCTGGCCTCCCTCCTAGGTTTCTGAGGTGCAAGCCTGTCCACTGGAGGTCATTCAGTGCCGCAGTGACACTGCTACCTGTGTAGAATGTCAGAGAACGTGGGCCGGGGCCCTCTGTCCCCCATATTGGAGTCATCTGTCCACTCGGGGCTGCTGCTTGCTGTGAGACCATAAGCCCATCCCTCGCCCAGTCTGGGGGTGAGCGTGACTGCCTTTCTCAAGATATTCCTTAGAATGCATTAATCTTTGATAAGAATAATTATGCTAGCATTTTATATTGTAATCGATCGTGTAAATTTAATCTTGTTTTAAGTTCTTCCGGGGAGCCCTTCTTCCTCCTATGAGCTCATCTACCTCATCATAAACCAAATGATGAATGATTACCACCAATTTTGCATATGTGTAAATCGAGATTTTCAGAGTATCAAAGATGCCTATATCTGTGGCATAAAATTTAGCGAAAGAGAGAACTGCTTACATTTATATGTGCATAGCTGGTGGGGTAGAGGTTCCCCACCCATTTTCTTCTCTCTCAACTCTTAAAAAAACAAATCGTCGGGCTGCCCACTCCTTCCTCAGGGGGAGCAATTGTTCTGAATGAGGCAGCAGCCCAGATTTTATGCCTGTCTGCTTGTTTCTAGCTTGTTAAGAGCCACTCTAATTGGCCCCTTAATTTGTCAAAAGTACAAATTGGTCAACAACTCCTGTGGTTTTCTGATCCTTAAGCGATGTTATTGGTGCCAGTGATTTGTGAGTCAGACCGGAAAAGATGGGCGTGATCGATCTCCATACTGCTTGATGAACAATGCCAGCTTTTAATCTGATTTTTAATCATCTCTAGCCTTGCCTTGTAATTTATGAGGTTCTTAGCAATATACAATGCAGACGCAAAATAAATGGCACAAAGGGTATTTGCTGCTGTTCTGTCCTCGTGGTATTACATCCTTTCCTGCCCTCGCCGCCCTATGATGTTTCAAAGGAAATTTTGCAGTCGTCTCCTCTTGTACCTTCTTTGTTCTTTGTAGCTGCCAGGCTCAACCTTAGCATCAGATGAATTATTTAGTGTAAAGCCCTTAGTTCTTCTTCCTCTTCCCCTTTCCTGCTTTTCCTCTCCTCTTCTTTAAAAAGCAAGAACAAAACACGAACCAGTAGGATGGACTCTGCTTAAACCTTATCTAGCACTTAGATTTTGGCAGGGGTGGGCTGCAGAAAGAAATGTTTGCATGTTGAGTTACCTGTAGGTTTAGTAATGTGGGACCTAGAAATCCTCCGTCCTTTCTCAGATAAATGTGGAAATGACAAGAGTCTCTAAAAAGGTCTTACAGCCCCCTGAGGGCACTGGAGCTGGCATGAGATTCAATCAAGGTTCAATTGCCCCCTCCCTGCCCCGAGGATGCTGGGACCACTGCGTATGTAATGGCAGGGTGAAGCTCCCTTGGAGGCCACCCCTGTCCTGGCAGGGCAGTGCCTTACATCTAAACCAGAGATATTTGCTGTCTTAGTTTGCTAGAGCGGCTATAACAAAATGCCGCAGAATGAGTGGCTTACATGACAGAAATGGATTGTCTCACAGCTCTTGAGCTACAGGTCCAAGATCAAGATGTCTGTAGGGTTGGTTCCCTGTGAGGGCTGTGAGGGTGGATCTGCTCCAGACCCTCTACTGGGCTTGTAGATGGCTGCTTCATGCTGCTGGGGTGTTCTTCCAGTGTGTGAGTCTGTCTCCAAAGGTCCTCCTTCCACCCTAAAGACTTCTTTTTAACTTCATTATCTCTGTCAAGACACCACAAGAAGGTCACATTCTGAGGTACTTGGGAGTCAGGATTCCAACATATAATTTGGTTGGATGTACAAAATGCAGCCTATGACACTTGACTTAATTAAAAAAGGGGAGACCCTTGAGAGGAAGCTCAGAGGGGAAATAAGTGTGTGACACAGGGTTGCACAGCCCACACACAGACACACACACACACACACCCCACATTTTTTCCCACCACAGAAATAAAACCAGCAGGTGGATGCAACCTTTGCCTTTGGGCAGGGGGTAATGGGGGTGAGTCTTGTTAGGGTATGAAAAGGAAGAGCAACCATGAAATAAAATGCAAAATGAAGCCTGTTTGAATTTTTGGAAAGATGTAATGGATGAAGCAATACTTAGTATCTTATCACACATTAACTTGATCTGAAAGAATGCTCTTTTTTTTCAGGTGCAGAATATATAATTAAGAGCATGGGCATGGAAATTAGCCTAGCAGTGTGACCCTGGGCAAGTTTCTTAACTCCCTTGACCTTTACATTCTGATTTTTCACGTTGAAAAGGTAGATGATGGTAGTATAGGGTTGTTCTGAGAAGTCACTGGCATAATTTGCTAGAAGTCTCAGCCCTGCTCATAGCACACGGTGCTCATGGCAGTCCGTGTGAGCTGCCTTTGTGCTGTGATCCGGTTGGGACCAGGTTGGCCAGGTTGGACCATACAGGGATTTCCACATTTCCTGGGCTGCAGTGAAACCACCTGTGCTTGAAAGGAAGGCCAGCATCCCTGGCTCCACATTTCTAAGCCCTGGTCCGTGGTAAAGCAAGTAGTGGTAGGATTGTCTTCTAGGTGCGGTGCAGCCACACGTCTGGGATTCTTCTCTTGAAAGCGCCTCCTTTTGAGTAGCGCCAACTGCCTTTGAACTGTGTTGCTAAGGGGATGCTTGGCCTCTCAGATAGTTGCCATAGGAACTGTGTGAATTTAGTCCCTGTACCTGAAAGAGACCCTGACAAATAGCAACAATTCCACGCTGATGGTTGAGTCAGCTATTTTGGGCAGTTTAGATAAAATGTCACTGAACTATCTGCAGTTCTTAAACCCTTTCCAAGCAGTAGTTATGAGGAGACCAACCTTATTTTAGGTGATTTCAGTTATAAATGATGACTTCCTGTCCACATCACAGAGATCCAGCATGTGATACTCATTAGTGCATCCAGTCTCTGCGGAGAGGAAGTAAAAGCAAGACTTGTTTGAGTGAACAAAGTCCTCGCTGGGCAGAATCCTAGCACTGGTGTGGTTTGCTCTGAATCATTTGGGCAAGGCTTTGCCTCCTACTTCATTTGACCACAAGGAAGTTGTTGCTGTGGAGTGTTCTTGAATGGTCTCCATCCAGGGCTGGTGGAAGGCGGGCGGTGAGGAGGGAGATGGACTGTAGTGTCATGTTTAGGGTTTGGACTCAGCAGATTTGGGTTGCAGAATGAATTTTTATTTGATAAACACTGTGCCCGGTATTAACTCACTAGGTCCTATGACTCTCAAATGTGAGTACTAAAATCGCCCCTGCTTTATAGAAAAGTAAACGGAGCCACAGGGTGTTAGAGGCTAGGACCCAAACCAGCCCATCGAGTTCTAGTCTGCGCTCCTAACAACAGCATGGTGTGATAGATTTGTCCTTAAATAAATCATGGCACTTCACACATGAGAGTGGAAAGCAGTTACTTCTGTTTTCCCCTAAAAGCACTTTGGTAAAACTAAGTGTACATGACAAAATAAAGGATAACACATTTCTCCTAAAACATTCCAGATAATCGCCTGCCTGAGCATTTGACCAAAATAAAGCATTCAATTAATTTTTATTAGCTTTTCTGTCATTCAACTTGTTCTTCTTTGGAAGCTTAAAAATACTAAGAAAATCAGTTCAAGGAAAGATGATGTATTTCCACCAGTTTTCAACCATTTCCAAATGAAAATCTGTCAGTGTACTTAAGAGGGACAGCTCTTTTCATCAACAGTAAAAATGTATTATTGTATTTCGCACCCAGGTGCTGCTTTAAATCTTGAATTAATCCCCTTTAACATGCTACGTTTATTCTGAAAACTCTTCTAGACGAGAACAGATGAATAGGATGTGCATGTTAGACAGCCATGAGTATATTAGCATTTAATGAACATGTATTGAGGGCTTACCATACGTAAGATATGAAGAGCTTGGAGAGGTTAAAAACAATTTTAAATTAAACTCTTGCCATGAAGGGTTTTATTTTTCGGTAGCGGCAATAATACCAGTAAATAAATGGTAATAAAATGTGGGAAGGAAGGGCTTCAGGAAGAGACTTCTGGCTGGAAATGAAGATTTCATAAAAGAAGCAGGGGCCAGGTGTGGTGGTGAACGCCTGTAATCTCAGTGCACAAGGCTGAGGCAGGAGGATCACTGTGAGTTTGAGGCCAACCTGAGCTACAGAGGGAGACCCTGTCTCAAAAAAAAAGGTAGGAGTTAGGTGTTAGCTCTTTGGAGACATCTTTAATTTGAAAGCCAAGTTCTTGGCACAGTATCTGGCACATATAAAATACTTGCTTTGATAATCTTTAGATAAATGATTTGGAGCTAGATAAGGTATGAGAAGCAGGAGCAGATATGAAGAAGCATTGTCTTGATCCAGCTTCATTGAGAAAATACTCAGTGTCATTTTCTCTGGGCCTGGCCCACGCCAGGCGGGCAGAGCAGTGAGTGCCAGTGCGGGTCCCAGAGCAGGGCTGGGGTGAAGGGCGCCAGGGAGGGCAGTGGCTGGGTGACCGGAGGGCATGGCAGATAAAGCTGCAGGAGCTGGGAGCCGCAGTGGGAGATCTTCAAGGCTGAGGAGTTTGAGAAAGATCCCCACATTTGTAGTTTTACCCACTTGTCTGTAGTCTACTTCTTTTAAGCAAATATTCGTTAATAGCTGATTGTATATGTTTTGTTACGATAAAAATATACCTACTTAGACTTAAGAATACTGCTTTAATTCATTTATATACAGTCATTTTTCAGGATTCATAGGGACTGGGTCTAGGACCTCCAAGAGTATAAAAATTCATGGGTGCTCAGGTCCCTTATATGAAATGGGCTGGTGTGTATGTATAAGCTAAGCACATCCTCACATATGCTTTAAGTCACTCCTAGATTACTTATGCCTAATACAATGTAAATGCTGTGTAAATGGTTGTTATTGTTTAGAGAATAAAGCCTGTACATGTTCAATAAAGGTGCATTCTTTCCTCTGCCCAAATATTTTCAATCCATGGTTGGCTTAATCTGTGGATGTGGAATTTGGGGATACACGGGGCCGGTTGCATTTCCTCTTGCAATGTGTTGGGGCCTGGGGGTACTCGTTATTGTTTTTATATTGTTTGCAAATCAAATAAGCAGTCAAGGACAGCAAAAAAAATTTTTTTGTGCTTCACAGTAGTGAGTTCTAAAATGGCATTTGAACATGTCAGCCAAATTAATTTTGTTGCAAAGCTGATTTTTAATTCATGAATCTGAGTCCAGAAGCACTTTAATCCTAGTTTCCCCTTAAAATAGCCATGGAAGCTTGCAATAAGTTGTTTAATTTAGCATATAGCAATATATTTACATATATCTTTATATCGAGGCCTACATCTATACCTACATGGCTCTCACACTACATAAAGATGTTTTGGAGTTTGGACTCAACAGATCTGACTGCCAGTTCTTAGCTATGTGCCTTTGGGCAAATTGCTTAATTTGAACCTGAATGTCCTTATCTGTAAAGTCAGGAAATTCCTAACTCATTGTATCTGTGAGAAAATCATAAGAGCATACATCTATTACTGAGCAATTTCTAGGTATTTTCCACAGAAGGAAACAGGGACAGAGTGATAAAGTTGCACTCCCTTGCTACCACAGAGCTGGTCACAGCCCAGATGTGTGGCTCTGAATCACTTTCTGCACCATTCTGTGAGGGCATTTCTAAAGGTTTCTCTGCAAAGTACCTCCTGGTGACTCTCATTTCTTTATCTGCTGTGGCATTTATGAGGCTGAAGTGGGATAGCACTTTCATCTTTATAAAGTTCAGATAACAGTTATGCAAACATAAGGCAACTAAAAATTTCAGGGTGGCTAGATTTTTAGAGTGGCTAGAATTTTAGTAGCCATTTCCCATACTGATTATATAGTATATTTAAGGTGGAAAAAAAATTAAAAAGTTGAATTAAACCAGGATCATCTATAACCCCTAAAGTAATAAGTGGTTGGGAGTTTAGTGAAATGAATACTATTTATGTCCTTGGTTTTTTAAAATCAGTTCAGCATTATGAAATAAGCAGCAACAGTGCTTTATAGGCCATATGGAAAATTTCCCTCACTTCTTAAAGTGAGTCATGATAAGTCTCAGGGTGAAGGTTATAATTCTTAAGAAATAGGAAATTTTGAACTGAAGATAATGTGGGCAGAGTTGGGATTCTTATTTGGTCTCTTTTTGAGGAATAAATAATATGTTTTCTCCTTGTGTGTATCGTACAAGTCCCATAACAATATTTAGAAGACCAAAGAGGCAGCTGGTGAGGTCTTCTAATGAAGAATCATGAACATTCTCGGGTTCTTTCCACTGCAGGAATTAATATATTTGTAGCTCTGAATCAGAGCCACTAAATGTTTTTTACTTAATTATCCTGGCATTTGCCAAAATATATCTTCCCCACCCATAAAACAAGTGACAATTATATATAAAAATAAAAGGAAAATCATATATAAAAATAAAACAAAAAAAAAGAGAGAGAAAATGATGCCTACTCCTGATTGTTTGAGATCTTCAAATGAAAGTTACAGTAGCATGAAGCGGCTGAAGAAGTGAATTTACAAGATTCCTTTGGTGATGTTGACTTAGGCCTTGCTATAGATGAGGGATCAGGAAGATTCTGGAAGGCCAGGCTGATGCTCATGCAGGAGAGCTGGCCTGGACCAATCCCATTTGACTAGGTTTGTAATTGGATATCACTGAGTGATTCTTCTGGTTGCAGAGACATGATCTTTTAAAATTTAAATTTAAATTTTTTGACACTTTTATTTTAAAAGTAAAAGAACAAAAACATATTAACAAACAGACACAAAGTAGCACAAGAATAGTACAATCAAAACTGAATTGTAAGGAATAGTTGGTGATTATTTGTTTGATCAATTTTGCATGTCTACATTTGTTTTCCTGAGTATACATTTTGAAGTTATCAATATGTAATGCAACAACCATTGTTAATTCCCTGTCACCTTGTCTGTAATTCAGTTTTGACAGAGACATGATTTTAACAGACTCCAACTAATCCCTTTTATCTCTGGTTTATTCACAGGGGTTTGAATAAGAATAACAAGATGCCTCCAGCTGGTCCTTCCTCCCTGTGTCTGCTTATACTTTATTTGGTGAGAGAAGAGAGTATGAGTCAGTGCTTACTTACCAGAGTGTTTTCTGTCCTCCTCCTACTGTGTGCCAGGGAAAGAATGTTTTTCATTACTTAAGAAAAGGGTGACCTATGAAAATTAAATTGTATAGAATGGACACTGTGTTCTGATGTTCCATTTCCGATGAAACGGCTACAAATCACATGTCTGTCCTTCACCTGGAGCAGACACTTTTTCCTCAGCTCTTACAAGCCACTAGAACTTAATGAGCAGGGTTTAAAACAAATATGTTCTTCAAGGGTACCTTAGGAAGTCTGGAAAGAAATGATACTGATACACGTATTAGCCTCTCTCCTTCAATCTTGACCATGAAAATTTACTACCAAAATGCATTAAGAAAAATGATTTTCCCTATTTTTAACTCTTGTGTATTTTTCTCCACACAAGTGGGTTTTTTCTGGTTAAATTTGTCTTCAGTCATTTGCTGAATCAATGCTATTGACTGATAGGCTCCCAGGGCTTGGATCTGGTTGGGAACTAGAGTCCCAGCTGGGATAGAGAGTAGAGAGCGTCCTTGCTCTCCCCGTGAAGCTCCTGGGTTTTCAAAAGCTGCCAAGACTCTTTTGTACAATGAAGCAAGGTTATAGACATGTATTTGCTTTTTCCTTAGAAGGAAACTCCTAAATCCTCATGATTTTCATCCTGTTTCCTTTCTCCTGGGATCTAAAAATAATACACCAAGTCCTAGAAAGTCCCCTAGAGCCCACATAGTTCAAGATCTTTTAGAGAGTGAAATATCATCAAACTTGTGAAACTGTAAGAGCCTTCTTCCTGGGGTGAGAACTGCAACTCGGACTTCATGGACCACATGTGTCCACACAGCCCATGGGTGCAAAGCTTGTCCCTGGGCTCACGGAAGGGCTGGGTCAGACACCCCATTTGGCCCTGCCTTTCTACCTATGTTCTCAAATGTCCCTTCCTACCTACGTTATCATAGGGCGGTCATGAAGTTAGACCTGGGTTCAAACTTGTTGCTGCCACTTACTAGGGATAGGAACTTGACTGAGTCATGTAAGATTTGAAACTCAACTTTTTCCCCTTTGAAATGGGCCTGATAATGGTACTTGCCTCATGGGCTGTTGTTGCAATTAAATGAGATAATGCATTTATAAAGTTCTTAGATCAGTGACTGGCACAAGCCCAGAGCACAATAAATATTCTAATGGTTTCACTACAGCATTTTAAATGTTCAGTGTCTACACTCACATGGATCCTAAGCTGTACAGTGAAGGGACTGTATTTTAGTCACCTTTGCAGAGTCAGCCCTTAGCAAGTACCATGAACAGGGTAGAAATGAAATACATGATTCTGGACCTATATTGGGAAGCAGCAGTGACAGAGAGGGACAGGGAGATCACTCAGTACTTTGCTATTAGTGGGCTCATAGGTTTCCTGAGTGAGGAGGGGGCGTCATTTTTGTTCCTGGCTAAAAGGAGCTCTTTTCCAGTTTGTACCACACCATCCTTCTCAGTTCTGTTGGTGTGGCTTGATGACTCAGAGGGCGCACATGCATTTTGAAATCTTTATGGCCCCAATACGCATATTAATGGGCAGGAAGAGAGATTTGCTACCCTGATATGAGGATGCAACTTTGAACCCTGGAACTGCAACCTGGCACACCTTTCCTATAGGTGAACCAGCTTGTCTCTCTGTAGGAAAAACATAGCCTTGCTCTTGAGGTTTCTGGCTGCTGCAGTTTTCACTGTTGTGATCAACTGCAAAGTTGATCTTGCTGGGTGCAAAGTGAGAGAGGTTGTTCGCTGTTGAGCAGTAGCTCTGCGGAAAGCCCAGTTCTTATCCTGGGCCAATTGTGGTGGCATGTGGATGTCTGTACCCAACTCCTGTGCTCCCCCTTCCAGGGGAGGTAATGGAAGCGGACAGGATGTGGAAAAGCCGACGGAAAAAGGGCTCCCAAAGGAAATCAACCTAGAATACAGGAGATGGCTAGAAGTCTGTGAGTTAAGAATGCTTTTAGCTACAATTAGCTGGAAATTTGACTTGCTTCTTAAATAAATAGAGGTTTATTTTCCTCCAGTAACAGGAAGTCCAAAGGGATCTATCAGCGGCAGGGTCAGCAGTGTTCTTGATGTTATCAGACTCCAGAATTCCTTTCTCTTTGCCCTACCATCTTCTGAACTGCTTTGTTCCTTCATGGTTCATGGTAGCTGCACCAGCTGCAGATGTGAGGTCCATTGTCTCAGCCAGAAAGACACAAAGAAGGACAATGCCAGCCATTCAAGGACAGCCGCCCCATTCAACAAGGAAACACGAGTCCGACACCCGCAGCCCCTCCATGCTCTGCAGACCTCCCACTTGTTTTATGAACCAGAAGTGGGTGATTGGTCACCATTCTGCTGCAAGTGAGCCTGGGAAGGAGCTGACTGGGCTTCCCAGTCTCCGTGATGGGAGGCAGCATAGGAGAGAGGTTGACAGTGACCCAGGGACAGCTAACTGGAGTAGCAGCCAGGACGCTGATGCAGAGATCAGATTCAAAGCCCTCTGTTTTTGTTACTGGCTTTTACCAGGTAACAGTATCAACATAGTCAAGATTCAGCCAAGGGAGAGACATAGTGTGGGACCTCTCCCCCTTCACTCACATGCTGGTTATCTTCGGTGATTCCCAGCTGGTATCAGTTTATATGGCCTGTGTGTCCTTGCTCTCACTAAACATAAGTGGAAACAAATTCTCCTTTGTCCACCCGGTTCTCACCTTTTTAGTCCCACTTGTCCATCAAATTGCCCTTATGCTTCTGATTGTAATTTAACTCACCCCTGATTCCCACCACAAATGAGAGATCCAAAGAACTACCCAGGAAAGAGGAGATCTGGCCAGCATCTGGCCTGGGATGTGAGGCTCCTGGCCTAGAGTGCATCTCCCCATGGTGTAGGGCTGGCTGTCCCTCCACGCCTCTGCTTTACTCTGCTTTGAGTCTTCATTCATTATCATGGTGTGGGGTGGTGGAGATGGCAGGGCTGCTGCTAAATGCTCCTATCTCCAGGGCTGCGCATGGTGGGAGCCCTACCCCAGAGCACATGCCCACGGTGGTAGCCTTTCCCTCTGGGCTGTCTTGGCCACTTTTGCACCCTCTGGTGGACAGTGGTACATAGTGGCTAAGAGGGCAAGTTGCAGAGTTCCAGATTCGATTCCTTCTTCCACCCATGACCTGGGCAATGACTCCTCTACGTCTGAGTTTCATTACCTGTGGATGGGGCTAATGGCAGGAATTTTCTCTAGTGGGCTTGTACACAAGATTAAATGTGCTTAGGACAGAGCCTCATATTTACTCACTTGCCAGGAACAGACTCTTCTTACTGTCTCAACTGCTGCTACTGTTTCCCAGTCTGATTTCAGTGACTGCAGCAGTGGCTTGGCTTTCTGGTCTGTGGATCTTAAACCATTGTATGGCCCCTGCTTGAAAGAAATGAGTGTTGTGTGATTTTATTATTTTTTCTAAGTGAATACGAAATATTAAATGTTAGAGCAGCAAGCTTTTCTTAGTTTCAGTTCAAACTCAGATTCATATTTGATCAAAACTTACCATATTAACTATATGCCAAGTAAGCATTGTACTAAATGCCCTCTCCTCCATAAATTCAGCTGTCCTTGAGGTGACTGTGAACACATCAGAGTGCTGGGAATTTGCCATGAATGCCCTCATAAAATAATAGTGGCAAGAGATGTTTTAAGAAGCTGATATAAAACCCTGTAGAATTTAAAAAGTGGCTCAATGCGGCAAAGCGTGTGCACCCCCACTTCTGTAGTGTGTTCTGGGCTGCATGGCTTAGGCCTCATTGTAACGTGGAGGCGCTAATATCTATCCCAAGGTGGTTCTCAGTGGCTAAGCAAAAAAAAAACAAAAAACAGTGAAAGCAAAGGAAACTCTTCCTACATGGTAGTCCTTTAACAAATTTTAGATCCCTTTCGGTCTGTTTTGACCACATTTTCTGATTTCAGCTATGATGGAATCCTATCTTTCATGGATTATTTCTGGAAGCTCTCAAAAAGTCAGTAAGTGACCAACATACATTTGTAATAGATGCTAATTTTTCTCTTTCTTTGTTAACAGACAGTGGGAAATGGTCAAGATGGGAAATTTAGTGGACCCCTGAAGCCCATAACACTTCCCGTTTACGAAGGCCAAGAACCAAGTCAAGTCATATACCAGGTAAAGGCTGCCCTTGATCACTGTCATCTTGATTTCTCAGAATGTGAGTGGACTTTTACTCCCTTCTGTACTATGCAGTGGGAAATAAAATAGAAGCAGAGCGAACCTACACACCAAAGATGATTTCAGAAGCTAAGTTAAACATAGACGGGTGGTGCCGTGAGTCACACCGGATGTCCACATCCGGACTTCCTTAGTCACGTGTGAGGCCAGGGATTCCACCCTGTCCTATGCAGGGAGCCTGGTATCTGTCGGCCCTGGAGTGGAAAAGGCCCCAGTATGGAAGGCTGTCTGCTCAATGAGCTTCCTCATGAAGTGTTGGAAGGTGGGGCTTCTCTGGAGCTGGTGCTGGACAGGCCTCTCTGTGTAGCCAAAGGTCTGCTTTTTCCTCACTGAGAGTTCTGAGCCCAGTGCTGGCCCTCACTGATGGGATGGCCACGGCATGGGGGAAAGTGGTCCCCTTATCAGTGACACAACTGGGAACACATAGATGGAGGGTGGCCTGCAGGCGGATGAGGGACTTCAGCTACAAAGGGCTCTAGAATAATGCTGGAGCGTAATGAGAAAGGAAATGTCCGCTGCATTTACCAGACATCCCCACTGGAAGCTTCTGGGCCCTGGAGCAGGAAGGCGCCCTGATGAGCCTCTAGGGGTGCTCATTGTCCCTGCCTGTCCTGAGCACCAGAGAACAACACAGGGATCCTAATCGATCTTCTAAGGTAGATGCTGCCATTGACCACTGTCTGTCTACCTTGTGGATGGCTCCTAGCTGTAGAGCAAAGGCTGTGAGCTGCTGCTGGTCCCTCCTCTCACTTGGCACCAAATGAGCACAGGTAGGAGTGACAGGTGCACATGCACATCTGTCCCCCCAGCTGTGCCAGGCGGGGGGTTAGAGGGCCTTGGGCCCCTCTGGCCAGAGAGGTCAGGCACTGAACAGGCAGTGAGCACATTGAGAGCTGGAGGCTGAGAGGAAGGGAGAGAAGAGTATTCAAAGGTACAGCGGGATCAGCTGCCCCACCCTGGGAGGGGACAGTGCACTAACTGTGGACTGCCAGAAGGCCACATGGCTGGGCAGGACAGAGCCAGAAGAGGGTGGCAGTGGAGGCTGCAGAGACCGGAAGATCCTGCCTCCTGAGGTGCTGCTGTTTCCCCCAAAGCAGGGGTCTGATTCCAATTTCCTTTTGGAAAAGACCCCTGTGGCCACAACTGGAGGGGGCCAGGGAATGGGAGAGATGACTTCCTCCTTGACTTCTTCTCTGCCCTGCTGGGAGCACTTGGTTGTAGGTTCTCTCTGACATGTTTCTTTCTTTCATTTGTGTACGGTGGTTCACGAGTCAGCATGAACTTCGTTTTTGCATTTTTTAAAACCACAAATGGAGCACCTCTTGTACAGGAAGCTCTACCCTGGGTAGGAGGGACACAGGGTCCAAAGGTGAGAGTTAACAAGGAAACCAATACACGCACTGAAGATTCTGATGGGAGTTTGGTGGCCAAAGGGCAGACAAAGAAAGAACGGGGTCTATTTGCTTTTTAAATTGACAAAATCTGTACATGTTTATTGTGTGCAGATGTTTTTAAAAATATTCATTATAGAATGGCCACATGGAGCAAGCAACATCCATATCATCTCACAATCTCATTATGTGTTGGTAAAAAGAATGCTCACAGTGTAAGAGCCACTGATCTTCAGTGAGGAGAACAGCGGGTCACAACGAGGTTTTGTCAAGCCCTGAACTGACAGATGCTGAAAGGTGGGCAGGAACTCAGAGCAGGCACTGACGAGAGTACTGGGGAAGCATTGTTGGGGGTTGAGGGTAGGGGACAGTGTGTGGTCAAAGGCCTGCACCCTTGCTGAGATGGCACAGGATGGCCAGCCCTCTTTGCTGGGTAGACTGCTGGGTGCCATTGAGGGCTTCAATAAGGACTGCTCTAAGCAGATTCATACAAGCCTACTCTGATCATGACACGTGTGGGTTTAAGAGGGTAAGGCCGAAGGCAGGAGGGGTCTTGGCTGACTTTTTTGTAGTCCAGTCAGAAGTGATGGGCCTGCTCTAAGTAAAGGCAAAGGGCATGCTGGGGTCTGAACGTCGATGTCCTGCGGATTCTCATGTTGAAACCTAGCCCTCTATGTGATTGTATGAAGAGGCAGAGGCTTTAGGTCATGCAGACAGAGTGCTCATAGATAAGATTAGTGGCCTTGTAAAAAAGGCCTATATGAGGACACGTGGAAGGTGCCATCAAAAGGACAGGTCTTCCTCCATCCTTCCCTCCCTTCTTCTACTTCCTTTCTTTTTGTGGTACTGGGGCTTAAACCTAGGCACTTCCTACTGAGCTACACCTCCAGGCCCCACCTCACCCCTCCTTTAAACATTTCTTTGGGGATAGATTCTTGCTAAATTGTTAAGCTGTGCACGCTGGGCTTGAACTTTCGATCCTCCTGCCTCAGCCTCCCAGAGTGCATGCATCGTCATGCTTGGCTCATTTACATTTCTATCAGCATTTGTATAAGAGTTCCAATTTTGACATATTCTCAACATTTATTATCTGTCTTTCTTATTGTAACTACCCGAGTGTTGATGAAGTGGTATTATTGCTTTGGATTTCCCCAATCACTAATGGTGTTGATCTTTTCATGTGCCTCTTGGCTCACTCTTTACATTGTCTGGTTAAAAGTCTACTCAAATACTTTGCCTATTACTTAATTGGATTGTTTGTCTTTTAATTGTTGTAAGAGTTCTTTAGCTATTCTGCCTAAAAATCCTCCCCTTTGGAAATATATCATTACTAAATATTTTCTCACATTTTTGAGGTTAATTGTTTAAATTTTGATAGTGGCCTTTGAAATACAAATCCTTTTAATTTTATGAAGTCCCATTTGTTTTTTTCTTTGTGCTTTTGATGTCATATCTAAGAAACCACAGCCTCATCTCGGACCATGAAAGTTCATGTTACGTATGGTGTGAGGATTGGGGTGCAGTCCATCTTTTGCATGCAGATATCCAGTCGTCTCAGAACCAGTTTTTGGAAAATGGTGTTCTTTCCCCATTATCTTACCACCCTTACAGAAGTCAGTTGGCCAGAAATGTAAAGATTTGTTTCTGAACCCCTGCTAATTCTTTGATCTACTTGTTTATCTTAAATATTACACAGTCTTAACTGTGGTTTTGTGGTTAGTATTAAGTCCTACAACTTTGTTCCTTTTCATGATTGTTTTGGCTCTTCCAAGTCTCTTTCTTTTCTGTATGAATTACAGCATCAGCTTGTTAATTCTTTAAATAAGGCAGCTATAATTTTAATAGCGATTATTTTGAAGCCACACATCAATTTGGGATTATTGCCCTCTTAACAATACCAAAATTTCCAATCTGTACACATGGGATATTAAGATTTATTTAGATTTTAAGACTTATTTATTAAGGGTATTAATTAGTGGTAAATATTAAGGAGATTAAGGATATTTGTTAAGGATTGTAAGACATTTATTTATTAAATTAATTTTATTGGTATACTTTTTATTTTAAAGAGAATAAAAAATAAGAAATAAAACAATAAAAATGATACAGAATTTCAAAACAAGACAGTAGGAAATTCACAATGGTTGTTATATTGCATATTGTTATCTTTAAAGTAGTTGTTCAGATTACCAGATATAGGCAATATTGATATTTTACTTTGCAAATTTCCAGGATTTATTAGCTGTAATAGTTTTTTAAAAAAAGATTTCTTGGGATTTTCCATATATAAAATCATGCCTTCAGCAAATGGAAATAGTTTTCTTCGAAAATGTTTGCCTTTTTAAATTTTTCTCCATAACTCCTTTGCTAGGATCTCCAATACATACTTCAGTAGAAATGGCAGGACTGGACATCCTTGTTTGTTTTTTTCTTATGGATAAAGCTTTCAGTCTTTCACCAACAAATATCACATTAACTATGGAGTTTTGTAGATGTCCTTTATCAGCCTGAGCAGCTGCTTTCTATTCCTAATGTGTTGACTATTTTTATTATGAAAGGATGTTGGATTTTATCAAATAATTTTCTGCTTCAATTGAAATACTCATGTTGGTTTTGTCCTTTGTTCTATTAATAAAGAATATTATGTTACTTGATTTTCCTATCTTGAACCTTGCATTCTGAGGTAAATTCCACTTGGTTATGGCATGTGATTCTTTTTATGTTGCTATATTCAGTTTGCTAGAATTTCATTGAAATTTTGTGTCTGTATTCATAAGAGATATTGGTCTGAAGTTGTCTTTTTCTGATTTAGTTATCAGGATAATACTGAACAAGCGTGCAGCACCACACCTGGCTCTAATGTCTACTTTCTTATTTGAAAGTAGTGAAATAGTTCTTTATTTGAGATCCTTCTTTTTAAATATAAGCATTTATATCTATAGATCTTTTAAGAACCACTTTACCTGCATCCCATATGTATGCTGTGTTTTTCATTTATATCAGTGTTCTTTTAATTTCCATTTGAATTTTTTGACCTGTTGATTAGTAGATCATGTTAATTATTTCCACATATTTGTATATTACCCAAATTTCATCCTATTATTTTTCATTTCAATCCATTGTGTAAGAGGGTGTATTTTATGTGACTCTAGTCCTTTTAAATTTATTGAGACTTGTTTATGGCCTCACATAAGATCTACCTCGGAGAATGTTCTGTATCATTGGATTTTGCTGGATGCAATATCCTCTAGTCGGCTGTTAGCTTCTGTTTGGTGTATAGTGTTGTTGAAGTATTGTATTTCCTTGTTGACCCTCTGTTCTATACACTATTGAAAGCGAAGTCATAATTTTCAACAGATACTGTTGAATTGTTTGTGTGCCCTTCAACTCTGTCAGTCTCAAGTCATTCGGAGTCTATTGCTGGGCACATGTACAGTTGTTATGGTTTCCTGGTATACTGATCCTATATCATTACAGAATGTTATTTTTGTCAGTAACAATCTTGTCCTAAAGTTTTATCTGATCATAGTGTAGTTAATTTCATCCTCACTTTGAAGGATAGTTTTATTGGATTTACAATTCTTACTTGGAAGCCTTTCTCTTTGGGCACTTGGAATTTTGTTGCCTTCTGGTTTCAGTGAAAAATCAGATGTTAAGTTTATTGAGAAGCCCGGGTATGTGATGAGTCGCTGCAGTTTTAAAATTCTTTCTTGCTGCCTTCGAAGTTCTCTCTTTGCTTTTCAAATATTTTATTATGATGTGTCTATGGTTAGGTTTCTCAGTTTAACCTGTTTGAAGTTCACTGAGCTTCTTGAATGTGTAGATTACTGTTTTTCCAAATCTGCAAAGTTGTTGTCAGTCTGTCTTCAAATAAACTTTCATGTCACTTACTTTTTTCTTTACTCCTGGGACTCTTAGTATCATGTGTGTGTTGCCTGATGGTGTTCTAGGTTTTATTAATTTTATCTTCTCTTTCTGTACTTTAGGGTAAATAATATCAATGAATCTAGTTTCAAGTTCACTGTTTCTTATAGCTCAGATCTGCTTTCAAGCTCCCTTGAAAAATTTTTCATTTCAGTTAATATACGTGTCAACTTCTGAATTTCTGTTTTTTTTTTTAAATAAAATTCTATCCCTTTATCAGTGTTTTCTATTTAGTGAGGCTTGTTCTTCATCCTTTCCATTCTCTAAAGATAGTTTCTTTTAGTTTTGAGCTTATTTAAAATAGACAATTTAAAGTCCTTAGTAAGTCTGACATCTAGGCTACCTCTGGGAAAATTTCTATAGAATGATTTTTCTCCTCTTGTGTATGAGGCTTAGCATTCTTACTTATCTGCATATTTCACAATAATTTCTTGAAATGCAGATATTATGAACAATATAATGTAGCAACTTTTAAATTTCCTCCTTTTTCCAGAGCTGGTTACCATTTATTTGGTGACTTTTACAAACTCATTCTTTGAAGTCTGTATTCTTCATTATGTGTGGTCCCTGGAGTCTCTGCTCAGTTAGCTTAGTGTTCAAATAATGACCAGACAGAGATTACCTTAGGTGCCTTGAACCAATAAATCTCCCAACCTTTCCCTTGCTGCTATGAGGCATACCTTCATCTGTATGGCAGGGAGTTTACAGCTCTGCCTCAGCCTTCACTTCCTGCTTGTGTAGAACCTCAAAGTTACCAGAGCTGAGGGAGCAGGGCATGTTCACAGCCCTGCCCATCATTGTGACCTTCTAGATTTTTAGTAATATGTTAGAGATTTTCAAAGTGTCCTGTGGACAGCTTGTTCCCCAGTTTTTGCTTTACATTTCTTTCCATCAGCATTTCATTTGCTTCAGTCATTGTCATCACATGCCTGCAATGCTGAACACTTGCTCGTGATTCTCTTCAGCATAAGTTGCAGGAATATAATAGTAGTGAGTGAATCAGCCTAAACGAAGTTTAGCCCTTGCCAGTGTTTCCTGGGAAATGACGGGCCAGATAAGGATTGTTCTCTGCTAATGGGCTTTTGGGACGCTTCAAGCGCCTAAATCCCCTCTGTAGGACTGTTCTTGTAATACTGTTGGTTTCCAAGCCTGTTTCAGATTTTAGCAAAGGACAATGGAATTAGGCAAGTTAAAGCACCTCAAAGGTTGGCTCTGACTGATGGTCACATTTTTTATTAAAATGGCAGTTAGTTAATTCCTGAGGTTCTGAAAAAGTTGGTATTTGCACCTATTGTAGTGTTCTCATTGTGTTTATGGAGGAGAAGGTCTTTCTCCTTTCCCACTGATATCTGAGTGTATTTCTTAACCACGAGTGTCACTGGGGAGTTGTTTAGGTTCTGACTATTGAGTGTCACTCAGGTAGGTGTCATGTCAGCTAGTTGATTCTTGTATTGAATAAATTTGATAAAGTTGTCATTTTTATATTTCTTCTTATAAAAATTAACAAAAATATGAAGTTTGGTCATTCAGTATTTAAATAAGTAGACTAATAAGTGGTTAAAACATCAGTGGCAACTGTCAACTGTTTTGTTATATAAACAACAAAACAATAATAAGAAAACACAAACAAAAAAAACCCCTCCTTACCCATAATATGACTCACTTAACATCTCATCATTGCTTAACATCTGAAGAAATCCCATTTCTTGCTTATTGGCAAGCATACTTTTTATACTGTTATAAATCATATATTTTTAAAAAATTTATATTATAGCATTGCTTTTTATGTCTCTTTATAACAAACCCTTTAATGATTAATATTCTATCAAGTTTATATGCTATAATAATTTACATATATTTTAACAATTTAGGAGGTTTTCAGTTTTACCAATCTGATAAACATGTCATACTACAAGCTGTGTTAAACTTTTTTTCTTTAAGATAAACTGTAATGTTTACCACCAAAACCTATATTTTATTCCTTATTTCTAAAAGTATTATATGAATTATGTTCCCTATACCCTCACTAACATTGGCATTATTATCTTTCAATTTATTAATGAAAGAAAAATTTAAAATTATTGAGATTGAAGAACTTTTACACATTAATGCCATGTAAAGTTTTATTTTCTATTGTCTTGTAAGGTGCTATAATTATTCCATGAATAGTGATTAATTTTTTTTACTTCTGCAAAAGTAAATAAGAGATTGTTATAGAGTGTAGTATGAAGTTGAAGCCATTATGTATTGTTTTCCTTAATACTAGCATATCTCTTAATCCTTGTTATAGTTTTTGGAAGTACTCCATGGCAGTCTTTTACTCTAACAATAAAACTACCCTTCTTAATGTTTCCTAGGTGCTAGTAATGTTGTAGCTTTCAGACATTCCAGTAATTCTCCAATAACCCAGTGACAATGGAAAGCACTCATGGCTTTTGTCAGTGTACTGAATTATACATAGTTTCTTAAGGAAAACATATTTTGAATGTTATAGAAATAAGGCACAAGCAAACTTTTAGAATGTACTACCTTAAAAGACTTGAGATTTCTTATTTAGTGACTTTACAAGTGGAAACAAATCTTGATATTGGCGCCTTTCTACAAAATCCACAGCACTGTCTTTCCTTAGGACCTAATCTTTAAAAAATATTCTCTTTTCTTTTTCTTGTTTCCAGTTTACGGCCAACCCTCCCGCTGTGACTTTTACACTAAATGGGGAGACCGATGACATAATTAAGATAGAACCCAATGGACTTCTGTATTACATCAGAGCCCTGGACCGGGAAACAAGAGCTACTCACCACCTCCAGGTGAGCTGAGACCAGACAGAGGGATTGGACTCCAACCTCTGCACCTGGGTCCTGCAAACCCCATTGGTACCTTGATTCCCTGCCCCCCATTTCAGCTCTCCTAACGTTAACTTTGCAAACCTCATGTGAACATTATTTTTTTACCAACTACAGAGCAGCACAGAGCAAAGTGCCCTATTACTTACTGTTTTATTTTTTTAACCAGCGTAACCTAATTTAGATTCCTAAGACCCTCAGATGGTCTTACTCATTCAGGCACCAGAACCAAAACCAAGCCAGTGCTCACTGATGCTTTACTGCCGTCTGCCTGTGGCTGTTAAGTGAGCTCTAGACCCCTCCTGAAGTCAGTGTCAGTGCTAGGGTGGAGCTCCTCTGGGCCTTGGGAGAAGCAGAAGGAGCCAAAGGCCAGAGGCTGACTACAAAACCCTGTCATTTCATGGTTGGTGTCTGAATGCCTAAGAATGGCAGAGCTAATGCAAAGAATAGCAAGCCCACAGCTTCCTGCCCAGCGCCTTCTGCAGACTGATCACCATCATAGTTCTGTGATGCACATGACCCTTCCATAACCTCAAGGGTTAAAGTGCTCTCGCTTCATCTCCACCCATTTAAAACAGAAACACGTTCAGTGTCCAGTGCTGTGGAAAGCTATGCCATGATGAGCCAGGCTGAATGACTGGACCCCTACTTTAGCAGTTTCCACTGCGGTCTCTTGTGAGTTCCTCTTCCACAGCCATTTAGCTCTTGGTTCTTTGAACTCTAATTTCCTTCAAGTGACTGCTGGGTATGTGGTATGGAGTCCACTCTCGCCAAGGTGGTTTGTTTTCCCTCAACATCAGATTGCAGCCCTGGATGCTCAAGGAGCGATAGTGGAGGGTCCAGTCCCTGTCATCATAGAAGTGAAGGACGTCAACGACAATCGTCCCATGTTCTCTCAGGCAAAGTATGAAGGCTTCGTGAGGCAGAACTCTCGCCCAGGTGAGAGCGGGGCCTGGAGATGTTCACGGAGAGGGTCTTGGGTGCAGGGGCCAGATTTGTGTGGCTAGCAGCTGTTATCACTTATTAAACATTTATTACCTTAAAGTTCACAGTGAAGTTCTGAGAGTTGCTTTAGTATCACTGTTGCTATAGACCAGGGTTTCTCATTTTTGGTACTGTTGGTATCTTGGACCTAATAATTGTGTTTTTGTCAAGACCTGTCCTGTGCATTGTAGAATATTTAGCAGCATCTCTGACCTCTATTTACCAGATGCCAGTTATACCCCTAACCTGAGCTGTGACAATAAAAATGTCTCCATACACTGTCAAGTGTGTGTGGGGACCATTGTTCTGTGATTAACTTCAAAAACCGTAGAGCTCTAGAACACCCTAGAACCATTTGGAAAGACAAGGCCACTCTCCCAATCCAGGCAGGAACCTACGTTAGCACAGTCACTGCTAATTCCTGTCTGTTTTCTTCTCTTACATTCACCTCTCAGCCATGGCTCGTCCTTTCTCTATGCTGCACTGACTTTCTAACCTTTGTCTCCACAAAAGCTCTTCACCAAGGCCTAAGTGTATATGGCAGGCACCTCTGATGAGCTTCACATCATAACTTCACAGAACAAAAGTAAAAACTAGGCTTCCAAGTTCTGAGAAAGACTCTTACTACTGTCATCTAGCCGCCATCAGATATTCCTTTATGATACTTAATCTTTTCCTTTGCTCCAGTGCCCAGAACTAATCACCCAGGAAGCAATATTCCTTCCACTTTATTATGTGGAACAATTCTGCTGGCCCTTCTTGTCCCTGTGATTGCATACCAAGGACTTTCACTCAGCCTCTGTTCTGTGAAAATCCTCCAGGCCATACGTTTTTCCTTTTCACCAGTGGAATCTTCTAGAGAAGTGGCTCTCAGATTTATTTGCCTTAGGACTCTTAAAATTTTTTTGAGTGCTTCAGTGAAATTTTAGTCACATGGATTATAGCCAGTGATGTTCTGGTCAAAGTTTAATAGTTTTGGTTTATTTTGAGGAGTTGCAGAGCCCTGATTTGAGAACTTCCATCATATGAAAACTCTCATCATACTTATTTCAAGCTGCCAATCACATTAACAATTTACTCACAAAATTTCTTAAAATTCAAAACTGACTCTCACTACCTGACTCCAGCTCATCACTGGTTATATCTAATACTATTTACAGTGCTAGAAATTTTTATTTATTTATTTATTTAATTTTGCGGTACTGGGGATTGAACTCAGGACCCTGCGCTTGCTAGGCAAGTGCTTATTCCACTGAGCTATATCCCCAGCCCCTAGAAATTTTAAAAAATGTATTAAATCATGTAGAAAAAGAAGTATTATAATAGAAACTATATTTTTAAGACAAAAGTAATATAGTAAAAATAACAATGCTGAGAAGAGCACCATGATTTTAATCTTTGCAAATTTAATATCTAGCTGGGGATTTAGCTTAGGGGTGCAGCGCCTGCCTGGCAAATGTGAGGTTGTGAGTTCAATTCCCAGTACCCGCCACCCCCCCCCCGCAAAAAAATTAATACCCAGATTAAGGGAAAACAATTGTTTTTTCTGTCCCTACGTTTATTCCACTGCCATATGCTATTTTGGTTGAAGTGATGCCTGGATAAAAATTAATCTCACACAGGTGTGTAGTTGGGCAGGACAGGAACATTTTAGAAGTATTTTCAGATTATGAATTTTTTGATATGATACCAAAACTTGAAAATCTTAAAGATTCATTGCAAGGCAGCATCAGAAACCATATCAACAACATATTTTTTACTCCTTAACACTAAATTTCACTAAATTACCTTGTGCTTTAAAAGAATTATCTACATAGGCATGCTCTTTAACTATATAGACACCTTGAAATAGACCCAGAGGCTCTGAGAGGTCTTTGGACCATACTCTGAGAATCTGTATTCTAGGGGAGGGGAGAAGAATTAAGGTTCATTTCTTACGATATGAAACCATAGCATCCTCCTCCAGTGGATCTCTGCTTCCTAGAAGGCAAAAGCGGTTATAGTCGGTCAGGTTTTCAACTATCTTTTTTGTTTTGTTTTCTGGTTATGTTTTGTTAAATAGGAAAGCCGTTTATGTTTGTCAATGCTACAGACCTGGATGATCCAGCCACTCCTAATGGCCAGCTTTTTTATCAAATTGTCATCCAGCTCCCCAAGATCAACAATGTTATGTACTTTCAGATCAACAACAAAACAGGAGAAATATCGCTTACCCGGCAAGGTAAGTTAAGGGGTGCACGTGAAAGTAAGCCAGAGAAAGAGACAGGTCTCTCACTTTCAGAGACATTTCATTTCCTTGTTTCCCACAGGGGCGCAGGAATTGGATCCTGTGAAGAATCCTTCCTACAATCTGGTGGTCTCAGTGAAGGACATGGGAGGCGCGAGTGAGAATTCCTTCAGTGATACTGCATCAGTGGATATTACTGTGAAGGAGAATATTTGGAAAGCCCCAGGCTCTGTGGAGATTATAGAAAACTCAACTGATCCTCACCCTGTGAAAATCACTCAGGTAGTACCCACGTGGCCCCTAGAACCTACTACATGAGTAGCCTCACTTTGTAGACACCTACCCTCATGTTCTTCACAAACATGTTTGTATTGTGTCTCATAATTATAAAGCGAATGAAACAATCTCAGCCCCAAGTCTCTGGAGTTCATCCTCGTGGGCAGAAAACCTTGATTCAGATACACATTTGTACTTTCAGAGAGAATTTCTCCCACGCTCACCTGAAAAGTAGACACCAGGGGTGTTTGTAGTCTGCTGTTGGGGGCGGGGGTCATGGCTGTTTTAGTGAGTTATCTATGGCACCTATATCATATACATCATTTGAATTTAACATTGCAAATATTTTTTAAAAGTTGCTGCTTAATCTTGCGGGGGGTAGGTCTGGACCCAATAGACTCCTGCTAGCAGAAGTTCTGAGATAGAAACAGAGAGGTCTGGCCAGGGCTAAGAGTCATAGCGGGCAGTCTTTCCCTTTGAATAGTGCACTACCCCGTCTCCTGTACGTGCCTATCCCTTCCCTCCAAATGGCCTTCCTTCCTCTCCGTGGAGGGTGCTCTCACCAGGAACCCTCCTACTTTATCTTCTAGAAATCCAGCCTGGATCCTATTGACATCTGGTCTTTTCTGGAAACCCAGGGGGTTTCTTGTAACACTGTGGGGTAGTGTGAAAACCGAGGTTTAGAAGCAGACAACCGAAACTACGTTTCCATTACTTTAATGACTGATAATAAACAGTGTAACTGTTCTGAGCCCCATTTCTCATTAGTAAAAGGACGTTATAAGACTTCTCAGAGTTACTGTGAAGAGCCATTGGCATAGTATCTGTGAAAGTGAATAGAAGTTGTTAATTTTAAAAGGAACTGTTTGTAGTTCCCTAAGATTTTTTAAAAAATGATGAGATTGTTGCTAAATGGCCCTGAGTGGCCCATCTTAGTATATGTATTGCCTGACCTAAAGGAACTTTCATTTAATGAAGTTAAATTAATGAACAGCACATTTTGGCAAGAAGAAGAAAAAAGAATAAAAGAGGGATTTTGTTTTGGCAACGAAGAAAGTATGCCAGTACACATTACCATGAGGGTTTCAAATTTAGATCATGGGTTAAAGCCTTTCTGTTCACTATTCAGATTATCCTATAGACCCCCATAAATATTAGAACTCATATGCTTAGTTCTTGGGGCTGTCAAAGAAAGGAAATCCTGGGGACCCACACCCAGTTCTGAGGGCTGGAGAAAGTGCTCTGGGTGTTCTGAAACCCACGGACAATAGTGACGTAGCACAACTCAGAGAATGAGAATATAGGCTGAATTGTGGGACATAGGATGACTTCAATTTAGAATCGGGAACCTCATCTTAAGTGGGGACTTTGGGTGGTGCTTACATAATTGGCAAGGGACAAAGTTTCCACCCAGCCCAAGACAATGGTTTCATGTGGAAATTTCAACTAGCACTAGGATCTTGGACAAATATTTAAGTTTTTGTGCGCTAGTTTCCTCATCTATAAAACTGAGCTGTCAGTAGCTTCTATTTCATAGGACTGTTTGAAGACTACATGAGGTCCTTCATAAAAGTATTTAAAACTGTGCATGACATGTAGCAATTCCTCCACGAGTATCATTATTAATAATATAAAATATAAGCTATTAATAGGGTAGAATATCAGAGAAGCCAGGGTCTGTCCAAAGAGTTATCTGGTCTTACTAAGGGTTTTTTTTTTTTTAAATTAGATGGATTTAAAATCAGCTGCAGAAGTTTAGAGTTACTCTACTCCTCGAAGAGTGTAAGAATAAATATTTAGAGAGGACTATGCGTTATTTATATGGCATTTATCTTTAATCACATGGAGACGAGTTTAACGTGTCTCACACTACTCTTACTCATCTGCAGTGGTCAGTTTTGGAAGCTTCTCATATATCCTAGCTTAGTCCTCAGATAACGCTAGTGACCAAGTACACTGTGTTTCTTAACTTGATGTTTCATGAATATGAACCCTTCACAGTCATCCTTGTGAAAGAAAATAGCACCCAGAGTCTTTAGGGGTTGTTCATATAGAATTGCTTTAGAGAAGAAAATTCTTTGGTTTGATTTTTTGAGCAACACAATTTTTTTGTGTCTTATTTTAGGTTGTGAGTGAAAAATGTAGCTCAGTTGTTATAAGAAAACACTGACATCCAAAGGCATTGCCCAATGGGAACCAGGTTTCTTGTACCCCTTTGGCTTTCCTCACTGTTTGGTTTTGGCCCTGCAGGTGCGGTGGAATGAGCCAGGTGCACACTATTCCTTAGTTGAAAAGGAGAAGCTTCCAAGATTCCCCTTTTCAATTGACCAGGAAGGAGACATTTATGTGACTCAGCCCTTGAACCGAGAAGAAAAGGATTCGGTAAGTAAAACAGGAAGAGTTTGACAGGCAGCAAGACAAAGATCCATATCCTCTTAGAGTTGAGAGCAAAATCTATTTTACTTAAGAAAAAAATATGTGTTCCAGACTCCACCATATTATTGGGTCTCAAAGACATGATAATTTGATCATATGGCCACCGATCTGAGCCACTGTTTCTCATCTCTCAGTTTTAAGTAGACTGAAAGCAAAGCAGGGCAGAGGATGACCTAGAAATGAAACAGCAAGTTTCCCTGTCCTTTATGGGGGACAATGAAGGAGTCTTGTCTCAACTCTGACCTTCCTGTTGTAGCACGTTTTTTACGCAGTTGCAAAGGATGAGTATGGAAAACCACTTTCATACCCGCTGCAAATTCATGTGAAAGTTAAAGACATTAATGACAACCCACCGACCTGTCCATCTGCAGTGACCGTATTTGAGGTCCAGGAGAATGAAGCCTTGGGTAAGAAGCAAGAGCAGCTGAATGCTGCGAAGCTGTCCTCCCTGCGTTAACTCTGTGACTCCCTTCCCCTGTCTGTTGGGCAGAAGGTGGACAGGGAGACCTTCTGGTGGTCAGTTGTCCACATCTGGCACAGCACGGAGAGTGAGCATATCATGAGAGCGTGCAGGTAGAGCATCTTTGGTTCAAACAGTATCCAGGTAGTGTTCTCACAATGGAGCTTTTATAACTGCTACCACCACTGGTTATCACTTCTACTATCAACACCACTGTACCCTTCTCATTATTGCTAGTACCATAACCACCCCGCCATTGCCTGCATTCTACCTAGAGCATTTCATTTGCAAAGTTTTCTCATAAGTCATCTTGTTTGACCTCTGCTTAAACTAACTTCAAAGAGATAAAATTTGCTAAGTAAACACTAACTCCCAATACTGATAGAGTTGGATTTGACCTTTGAGCCTCCCTAAGTCTCTAGGAAGCTGATAATAATGCAAGAGGCTTGTGGATAGAGTGAAGTCTCATTTATTTTTATCTTTTTTTTTTGCTTTAAAAAATTTGTATCTCATTATAACCTCAAGTTTTGTATAAGAACTTGTATAGCTACTATATAGCTTTTGTATACACTTGTACAGCTTTTGTATAGCTGCTCTAAGGGCATGCTGATTTCTGGGAATCTTATGGCTTTCCTGCATTTGGGGCAACCCTTGCTTGTTTCCCTCGGGTACTTGAGCCCATTGACTACGCTGGCTGGATTTCTTGAAGTGCTTTGGTCTATTTGCCGCGTAAGTTTCTGAAGCTTACAAGCATAGCAGCCTCTTGTGACTATCATCTCTAGGGATTTGTTCCCCGGTGGTGAGATTCTTATATTCCTCTTGCATATTCGCATCATTTTGTTTTGACCTCTTTGCTCTTCTTGCTCCACACGTTTGACAAGGTAGCTACTTTCCCGGTGGCCTAGAGTGTGTGCTGGGAGTGGCTTTCTTGCTCCGTGACTGTTCTTTCCCTTTGCAGTGTCCTACAGAGGCTACTGATTATCAGGTATTTTCCCCAGGGCCTTTCTGTTTCATCTATTCCAATGTTATTGTTTCAACAAGAAGAGTTAAACAGTAGATCGGACCATTTCAGTAAATTGAAAGGAGGACTGTTGTCATGGTGACAACTGTGTAATCATGTGATGCATAACAATAGCCAACAAACACTTATGATATCATCCTTTCTGGAAAGCAGGGATGGCCCTGATGCTGAATGAAAGTATGAGACCAGTGGAAACCTTTCTAGACAATGCCTCAAGTGTATTGCATTGGACCAGGAATATAATGTTTGTTATCTATGTATAAGAAATTGCTCCCAAACTTAGTAGCTTAAAATAACAAACATTAATTATAGTTTTGTGAGTCAAGAACCTGCATGCTGTGCAGCTGTATGCCTGTGATTCAGATACACACACACAGACCGAGAAAGGAAGGGGGAGACAGAAGGAATACGAACAAGCAAGTCATGGTCTCCGTATAACCTAATCTTGGGAACATTAGCCCACATTCTGTTTGTCAGGATCGAGTCGTTAGGCTCAGCGCCTGCTCAGCAGGGGAATCCGTGAAGAGCTACGACTTTTGCGGATGAGTACTGGGAGCCACCCTGGGGGCTGCCCGGATAGTGCTTGTTTTCTGAGACTGATCAGGAAGGCATCAATAAGTAGTTCAGGGGCTCAGCATGCTGCTTGCTTCTTTTTAAAAGCGAGAATTTATTGTTAAGAAATACTTCACAAAGTCTTTAATGGGCTGAAAATTCTTATAAAGCAATTAAGTGTATTCTGTATGTGTGGCTTAAAAGAGGGTTAGGACAAATGCCCTGCACTTTGCAGATGTACTGTCCAGCTGAGATGTCAAGTCCTGCCGAGGTGAAAATATTAGCAAATAAGATTCTAACTCACTGCTCCTTTCTTTAAATTCTCTTACTTAGTTTCACCATCCAGTATCTTGCGGGACTTCTTTTGCCAGGTTTTAGCCATACCATCATTAACTCTGAAAACCCACTTTCAGGAAATTTGGCTTTCGTGGCATCCTCAGCTCCCTGAAGTATTCCTGGATGCCCCAAAGAAAGGCTACACAGGCTCCTGAAACAGCTTGGGCGGTCACTTGTTGCTGCTTTAGGCAGTCAGATAAGGTCCTTCCTTCACTTTGGCTTCATGTACAGACTCCTCCTGCTCCCATTGGGAGGTGTCCCCTGATGCCCGTGGTCCTCATGGTGCCTCTGATGGCTGAAAGCTTCCTGTGGAGGGAGAGGAAGGTGACCTTAGTTGTTATGTCCACTTGCTAAGGGGAAGCATCCCAGACAGGGCGGACACCACAGGATCTCAGATTTCAGCAGGGCACTCTTCTCCCCGCTGTTTGCACTTCTCTGACAAGGACAGATGCACGTCACAAGGGTAACTAAGTCAATGGATTCAGAAATGAGCGGAGACGCACTAGACACATATCTTTATGTTGTGCCTCTCACGATGGCCCCTGACCCCAGTCCACGGGATACACCTGTATGAGTCCTGCTCCACTGTAGGCATCAAACCGGGACTTCCCCTCTGCACTCCCCCAGGCTAAAACCTGCTAAGAGTCCACCCAAGTCAGTGGAGGCAAACTCACCTGGCAGAGGCGGGCACCTAAGTCCACAGTGTGGTGAATTCAAGTCTGTGCTCTGGTGGGATCTTTGCTACATGCAAAGAAACCCACAATCTCCATTTCAGGGAACAGGTGATTCAACTTCTAGCAGAACTCACTCAGCGCTAACAGAGCACAGAGTCACCCCCTGACTTCTGGAGCTGCCTGGACTGAAACACTCACAGGAACACAGTTCCTAGGGCTGAGAGCTGTAGCGTGAGGGCAGGGGGTGGAGGGGCCGTGCCTGTTCTCTGCCTTGCATTATCTTTCGGGTGGGGTCAGTCTCTGCAGTTGTTCCATAAAGTTGGTTAGAGGCAAACGAGGGTTGGCTTCTCCTTATTGGATTATACTATTTGCCATGTGTACTTGCATCCAAAGGCTGCCGTAAGGAATCACCACAGATGTGGTTCCTTCAAACAATGATGACAAATTAGTCTCTCTATTCTGGAGGCTGAGAGTCTGAAATTCAGGGACCAGAGCCTCCGGAAGAGAATCTATTGCCTTTTCTTTTTCTGTTGGCTGCTGGCAGAAGCACAATTTCAGTATCTGGCCTCTTTCACATCATCTCTGCTTCTGTGTGTTTCAGGGTCCCCCCTCTTATAAGGAACTGAGGGCTCCCCTAAACCAGGGTGATTTCATTGCCATATCTTTAATTAGTTACATGTAGCCCTCTTTCCAAATAAAGTTCCCTACCGAGGTTTTAGGTGGACAAGAACTTTTGCAGGGCACTCTGGCCCATCTTATAACCCTCTCAAATTTGTATTCGGCAGTCCTAAACCCTCTGTGTGTGCTAAATTGTGCCTCCCCCCTTCATGCAGTGGAGTTCTAACCCCAAGTACCTCAGAGTGTGGCTGTATTTGGAGTTTGGGTCTTTAAAGAAGGAATTGAGGTAAAGTGAGGTCCTTATAGTGGGCCCTAAATCCAACAAGACTGGCATCCTCCTAAGAGGAAATTTGGACACAGAGAACATGATATGAAGTTATAGGGAGAGGAACATACACAAGCAAAGGAAAAAGGCCTCTGAGGAAACCAGCCTTGTCAGCTCCCTGCCTCCAGAATCATGTGAAAATAAATTTCCATTGTTAAACCACCAGTCCAGGACACTATTTGATAGCCCTGGCTAATGAATGCACTGTAGCAGTTAGCAAATTACTCTATGGGGTGAAAAATAAGTGTAAGCCATTGTCTGCATGTGAGATTACTTAGTGCTTCCTGGGAACCTGCTTATTGAGTGAAGCCAATTTGAAATAGATGACATGGAGCCTGCAGAAATGGGTTTGCTTCTTTCCTTGTCCATAGGGAGCAGTATTGGGGTCTTTACTGCCCGTGACCTGGATGAAGAAAACACCATCAACAGTATCTTAAAGTATAAAATTGTGGAGCAAACCCCCAAAATTCCCATGGATGGACTCTTTCTGGTTGATGAATATGAGGGAAAGATCCAATTAGCTAGACGGTCCTTGAAGAAGCAAGATGCTCCTCGGTACAACTTAACAGTGGAGGTGTCTGACCCAGGTTGGTATCACACCTGCAGTCCTGGTTACAAATTGTTTGTCTTCTAATTATGATGCACTGGGTTCCTCATCCCTGGATACATTCAGGCTCTGCCATCTACGCCTCCTTTGAAAAATACATGTTGTCCAGAGTAGTAGCTCAGACAACATTGTTGGGTTTTCCTGGTGCTTTGAAGAAGCAGATGCCAAGGGGGGATTCAATGCACATCTCCAGGGGATGCCTTAAGGGGTGGGTGCACACAGCACTAGAAGCCTGATCATAAGGGAAGGAGAGAGGGAGGAAGGAGTGTCTTAGACTGCCGAGCAATCTAAGGAAAGCTCACTGTGGCTGTCTGGGAGTACGTTACCTCCAAGAATGGGCCCACCTTGGCATCATCACCCTGTGCGGTAGCTGGCGTGAGGCAGTCCATAGAGTGGAAGCCCTGGTGCAAATCCACTGTTGAGTTTCACATCACAGCACCGGGGCATCATCAAGTAACATCCTAGTTGTCACCAGTCTGCTGGCACGTTCTGGTAGTCACTGTGGTCACAGACAGGAAAGTTAACTTCATTTCCCAACTCTTGCTTTCAGACTCAAATAGCCTTCCCTATGAAAGTGGGGAGAAATGCACCTGGGGGAAGGTCTGAGGCCTCTGCCAGATTCTAGCTGGCCTTTGACAGCATTGGGAAACATTCTCCCCTACTTCTTGCAGACATCTAAAACAGGAGGTTCTTCATCTGTGTTGGGACAACAGGACCCTTTGGGAATCTGATGAAAACTATACATTCTCAGACACATGCATGTGATCTTAGACAAAAGTGCACAGACACACACTTATTCAGAGAGAGCCTCCTCTGGGGGCACTTAGACTCCTAGGAGGTTAAGCATCATTCCTTGAGTTAAATTAGATTACTAAACAAGTCCGTAACTGCTGTGCTAGGAGCACAGGTTCCACAGGCACGGAGAGGCAAAGGCATCTTTCCACACTGTGCATCACCATTCTCTCCCTTCTGTGGAGAATCTTTCCACACTGTGCTAATATATCGGGGGAATTAGATTTTAGCAAACTGCCAGTGCAGAATGTTGAAATTCTCTAATTTGGCAAATATTGAGGGTCTAATGTTTGTTTATCATTATAGTAAGGTACAGAAGTAGAAAGTATAATAAATCACGTCTATCTATGGTGAACAGAGTTTCACACTATTGGCTGTCCATTCTTTCAGCAGTTATGGAACATTTACCTTGTTTGACATCCCCAGCTTTAGAACTACACGGATGAATAAGACCCAGAGTCTGTCCTCAAGGAGTGCTTGCTGTGGTACAGAAGTAGACATAGGAATTAGTAAATTGCAAGGAACAAGAGGTAGCCCATGAAAGAAATGAGGGAGAGGGAGGGAGAGAGCAGGTAAGACTTTCTGGAAGAAGTCTCACTGTGCTAAGTTCTGCAAGATGAATATGAGGAGTTTTAAAATCATGTAGGTCTTGTGGAGGGATGGAAATTCCATATGCAAAAACACTGGAATGTGAAGGAGTTTGAACTTATAAACTTGTAAGGTAAAAAATCAGATTATAAATTATTCATGTGTGTGAGAATAGAAAACATACTCTACTTACACACTACTTGCACACATATAAATGTGTGTGTTGACAGATTAAGCGTTCAGTTGTCTACTACAGAAAATTAGAGACCAGGCTATAATTAACATAGTTCTACATAAAATTAAGAAAGGCTTGTTAAGTAGGAGGTCCATGCCTGGCACAAACAAGGTGTTTGCAGAGTAATGAGCTAGGGAGTTTGGGCTCTAGGTATGAGTCAGTTTTCCTGTTGCTGGGATATAATACACAACCTCAACCTGTAGGAGGAGAGGTTTAATTTGGCTCACAGTTTCCAGGGTTTCAGTTCATGGTCCATCAGGCTCACAGGCAGAAACATCATGGCAGAGGGTGTAGTAGGGCAAAGCTGCTCACTTTATGGTGGCTGCGAAGCCAAGAAGAACAGTGCCAGAGAAGAAAGGGTGAGGGGCCAGATTCAGACCTGAGAGTCGGGTCTCCACGAACCACTCAGACACACCATAGATGTGCCTTACTAATCACGTAGGCAGCTGTTACGGTTGATACATTGTGTCAACTTGGGGAATCCAGAGGTTTGGCTGAGTGATTCAGCAGGAAGCCAGGGTGCTTACTTTGTATACATCCTGAGCCTGTGGAAGTGGAGGGCATGGAGGTTATGTGAGAGGTACACGCCTCCTGGGTGGGGGTAGCCTGTTTACAATGTAAGGGAAGAAAGGAGGCTGCTAGCAGCCATTGCCCCCTTTTTGCTGGTTGTCTTTGCTGTGCTCTGCTGCCATGAACAGTTTGCCCTCTGCCATGTGCCACTCTGCCTCTGAACCAGCCAAGTATGGACTGAAACCTCCACAAACTGTAAGCTAAATAAACCTTTCCTTCCTTCATTTTGGGTGTTGGGTATTTTGTCTCAGCAACAAGAGAAAAGTAACCAAGACAGTAGCTTTCAAGTCAATTGAGTAGACAATTAAACTTAATTGTCAGATCCTGTGATGACCCCGTTTTTAGATGTTCTGGGGACCAGTCACAACTTTAATCAATATCTGCTTGTTTATAGTGAAACTATCATTAGATTACATCTGGCGTCATGTTTGATACATTGAGCAGAAGCTGTAGAATTAGACTGCCTGGTTGTACCTCCATAAACAAACAAATGAGGATTTGTAAAGGTTGTGGCAGGGTTGGTTGAGGGAAAGCAGTAAGGAGGTGTGAAGTAGAATGTGCAGCTTTTACTATCTGAAGCCTGAGATCCAAAGACCTGTGCCAGTAGCCAGATAGGAGGGGGACCCTGGCTACTTTCCTCCTGCTCTTCCTCTAGTCTCCCGCCGGGCTGCCCACTGCAGCACCCAGCTGTTACCCAGAGGGCAAAGATGTCCACTGATGCCATTAACGAGATCAGCTCCTGGGCCACAGGGCAAAAGGAGTGCACATAGTTGAATCCTGGACCCAGCATTAGACAGCTGTGTTACTCTGGGCAGGTTACTTAACTTCTCTACCTCTTGGCTATCTTATTTAAATAAAGGGGAATGAAAGATAAAATAGGTAGTACAGATAATACACTCAGTATAGTGCTTGGGACATAGACTCCAAGAATAGTTTCTATTATGATGAAAGCCTCAATTCTGTTACTTTCCACCTCTTATAGATAAGAAGACCAAGGTACTGAGACATTGAGTGGTACTTCAAAAATCTTATATCTCTGATGAGGGGCAAAGCCAGAGTTCAAACTTTGGGATCCTAGCGCCCACAATCTTAACCACTGCACAGCGCAGTGTGTTGTGTTTTGAATGAAGTCAATCCCAACAAAGACCATGTCATTTGTTTCTTGTTCTGTGTCTCTTTCCAGGCACTCCTTCGCATTTGGATCTGAGATCAATCTCTTACTAGGTCTCTGGACCATCAGACCCACCACTCAAAGCCTGTGCCATTCCCCAGGGTTCCATGAATGATCTTTTTAGTGGCCCTTGGAGGAGGCCAATTATACCACACTTCCCTCACTCAGAATAGAGGGAGCAGGGACCCTTCAGCCTCTCCATTGTAGAGGGAAGATGTGTTTGAATAAGAAAACAGCCCTTGGGCTGTTCAGGAAGGTTTTCTGGGAGGATAGTTTTTTGCAGTGGGCTTTGATGACTGTGTGAGGTTCAGAGAAGAGAGGCTGCATCACACAAAAGAGAACAGCCTTCCCTCGGACAAGGCAGTGTAGGGCAATGGGGAATCCAGAAAACTTCCCTCAGTCCGTCCTCGTCTCACACCTCCCTTTAGGTGACCTGATTGTGAGTGCAGGAGAGAAGCAGAGAATCCCCTCCCCAGAGAGGCTGCATGTCCGCTGTGAAGTTGTGAAATGGCTGTCACTTCACTTGCCAGTTTTTCCTTACAAATTTCTAATTTTAATGAGTGATTTATAGTGAAAACTTCTGATATGACTTTGGTTTTCAGATTTCAAGACCCTCTGTGCTGTAGCAATCAACGTTATTGATATCAATGATCAGATCCCCATCTTTCAAAAATCAGATGTAAGTAGTCTTCACCATTTGTTTTTTCTGTTCTTTGTTCATATTACTCAACCTCTACTTCTGAGGGAAAAAATAGACAATCATTAAGAAAAATACCAGACACGACAGGTAGCTTTGATCAGTGATCCAGTAACAAACCCAGACACCATCTTTAGAGGAAATCTACAGGGAACAATAACATTTGCCATGTTAGTGTGTTTATAAACCCCTGTGAACAGCTCATTTATCCCAAGGACTGCTGAAAAGCTACAACCGTATCTTTGTCAAACTGAACAAATCTGAGTGGCTGTGTATAGTTTGTATAGATTTTGTGCATAGATTACTGCTAGATCTCAAACATTTTGGGTCAAATATTTAATATTTGGATTATTGGCAAGTTTAACTCATTTTGTAATTAATTGGATAAGAGGAGAGAAAAAAATGAGCCTGTGGTTTACATTGAAGACAAAATATCCTCAAGACATTTGCAAGAATTAGATTAGACATAAGGAAAACAACCGAATTTAGAACATCAAGTATACAAATTCCTGTTTTCTTGTCGTTAATGCAAGCTTTAGACTTGGTGATGGGTTTTTCACTGCTTGCCTTCAAAGGAACGTCTAGCTTTATTTAGTTTGAAGGAGAGGAAAGCACGTTTGGCTAGATTGTTTTGTCACGTTTGAAGGCAGTGACGGAGGCAGCCTCAAGCCCTCTGATGATGTTCATAAATCAAAATAGTAACAAGGCTGTGACAAAGAAGAGACTGATTCGTGGCCAGGCTGGGAGTGGTAGGAGGCGTGACTGAACGTATCTCGCGTGATAGGGACTGAGGTTAAGCACCACTTCTCAGCCTCCAGTCTCTCGGGCGTTTTATCTCTACCCAGTGTTGTGATCTCTTTGCATCTAGGCAGAAGCTTTTAGATTGAGCCTGAGAATCCTGCTTTGGAAATCTCAGAGCTTAGAAATACCGATGGAGCCTCGCATATGGCAGTGGTCCCGCCTGGGCCCAGTTACCATCGTGAAGACCACGCGTCAGGAGAGATGCTCTGGGGGGTTTTCAGGGGAGTTGGAGAGGCTTTAGGTCATGATCAGGAGCACAGCTTTGGAGCTGGACACATGTGTTTGAATCCCAATTCTATGACTCACTAGCTGTGTCATCCTGGGTGAGGTTAACCTCGCCTGCTTTGCGCCCCTGTTAAAGGGAGAGCGTGTACAGTCTAGCTATTCAATACAGTGTCTTATTTCTTATCTTTATTGAGCACTGACTATGGACCAGGCATGTAAGGCTTTCTATGCATTACTAACGCTCTTATCCCCACAGCAAACAGGAAGTAGGTTTTTTTGTCTCTGCTAACCAATGATTAAACTGGCACTTAAAGACGAGAGGTAACTTGCTTCTAGTCACTCAAGTGATAAATGGCGAGGTTAGCACTCCTACCAGTTCTTTGACTCCTATGTTCAAGCCCCCAACCTCTATCCCTTTTTGATTTAAGAATTAATTAAAATAATTTACGTAGAGTGTCTGTAGCATGGTAGATACTTAATATATTATAGCTATTATTATGTCATTGAACCATAATAGTTACAGCTATTAAACATATTAGATACGGGAGGGGAAATCCTACTAGTAGATCTCTGAGATGTGTGCTCCTTTGTACCAGGGATTTTAGTTCATGAGTTCATGACTACGACTCATGTTAAGATCAACTGCACCATATTCATAAGTAGATAAAATATATATGGTAAATATTGGTGCAGACTATAACCTGTCCATTCAGGGACAAGTGCACCCTTTGGCCATCATGATGATGAGAGTAGACATTCTCATTATGTCTTTCCCCTGTTTCCTCCTCAGTACGGAAACCTGACTCTTCCCGAAGACACAGCTGTTGGGTCCAGCATCTTAATCATCCAAGCCACAGATGCTGATGAACCATTTACTGGGAGTTCTAAAATCCTGTACCGGATTGTACAGGGGGACAAGGAGGGAAGACTGGGGATTGACACAGATCTCCAGACCAGTGCAGGATATGTCATCATTAAAAAGGTAAGTAGCCCATTAAATGAACTTGTCTTTTTGGTGGTTTAATTTATTTATGATTGTGCAAGGACCTATGAATAGCATTAGCAATGACCTCTCAGGCATGGCAGTGGCCTCTTAGAAAAGGATAGGAGTACACTCTGTCATTCCTATCCTCCTGACAGAAAATCAGGTCTGGTCCTAGTCTGTCACTAAGCAGCCAAATATTTTTACAGTGAGATAAGATTGCCACATAAAATACAGTATGAATAATTTTTTGGCATAATATATGTTCCATACAAGAATTGAGACATATACCAAAAGATGTTTATCTGAAGTTCTAATGTAAGTAGATATTCTCTGTTAATTTGCTAAACCTGGCAAGCTTTGCGGAGGGTGGGTGGGCCTTAGGGCTTCATTTTCCCCTTTGCAAATATGGAGGTCAGGTGGATGAGCCCAGTAGGCCCCAGGATGTTAATCCCTCATTCCCCTGAGCCCAGCCTATAGACTCCTCTTGAATAGTGATTGGACATTATTGGATCACCTTTCTAGGTTTGATAGGTAAGTTTATCCGTTATCCCTCCCTCTTACTTTTACCTTTTAGAGCATTGCTAAGTCCATTGGCTCTTGCTTTGTCCCTCTCTCCTTAAGGACAAGGTGCCCTGGAACCAAAGCACTAATTCATAGTTCCCATTTCTTTTCACAGGATCCTACTAGCCCTTCCTCAACCCATGCCTGTCCCCCATGTGCACACGCGAACCTTGACTTTTTTCTTCATAGCTGCTTCATCTGTGTTAGAGTGTGTGCAGGGTTAGGGAACCTCTGAAGGGGGAGGTGACCCAGGCAGGTGTTAGGAAGGCCAGCCCCAGACACCGCAGTAAGAAGGAGGGACTGACCTTCGCTAACACCTCAGCACACTAACCAACCTGGAATTATGACCACCTAGATTGTGAGAGCTGAATTTAGACAAAAAGACAATGTCACTCAGACCAGAAACTCCTGTTATCTTTGCCTCCCCAAAAAGAGAAAAGAGTGTACAGGGTTTACCAGATGACTCATTTGTCATCCGGCATATTTCAGAGTTTGAATAACTTCCTTGGGGAGAGAGTGAAACCTTCCATTTAGAAAGGGCCAGAGATGGTACAGCAGTAGAGAATTTGCATATGTGGTTAACTGCAGAAGGATTACAGTGCAGTGGGCTGGAAGCTACACAGGAAGGTTCTGGAGGACAATTTTGAGCCACAATACAGGAAGCTGAGGCTAAAAATGAAGACAAAAATGGAAGATTTCCCAGGGAGTGAACAAAAGAAAAGCGGGGGAAAGCGCTTGTGTTTAGGGTCTTGGAATATGGTCCCTCTGTGGCTGTAATCTCTTCGGGTGCAGAGGGTCTCCCGGGCTTCAGCGGAGAGGTCTGTGTGTGGATAAACTCAAAGTATAGCATTCTGTGTGAGTCTGACTACATGGACTGTGAGAACATCGGAAGCAAAGGATAAGGGTGGGGTAGATTTCAGAGTTTGCAGCAGGTCACCAGGCACCATGCTGGCACGTTATGCTCTGTACTGGGTGGAGACAACTTTCTCCCATCCTCCCCCAGGATCAGAGCTCTGGAGGACTCAAAGACCGGCCCATCCACCCCCTGAGGATGGCTCCCACAACAATGTTGACATTTTTTTAATAGTTGCTTATTATGAACCAATTTAAACAAATTGGCCACCTGTGAATGGACCCTTACTAGGTATGATTGACACATATGGTGTTTAAATTAAAAAAAATTATTACAGGAAAAGATACATGCGATTAAGGCCCCTCAAGATGCAAAGAGTGTTTTCTGTTAGGATGGAAGGGGGCCAAGCATACATGATTCAAAAGTCAAATGGTGCTTGCTTGGCCCTGCTGCTTCAGCCCCTGGGGAGAGCCTGGAACCCTGGAATTTTGACAGGTGCCCCAAAGGGTGGTCCAGATTAAACAAGTTGTGAGGCCGCTGCCCATCCTGTTTGTTACCACCCAGCCCTGGCCTGCTGTGAGGCAGATTGGGACTCTTGAGGTTAAGTGAGGTCGGTCATGACCAGGAAGGTGATTTCTTTGAATCTTGCCTTGACTCATCAGTTTCTCTCCTGTGACCCCCTTCCTTGAAGTTCAGAGTTTTGATTTTCATTTCTTTAATGCAAATTTTTCCTTTCTGAATTCTTGGCTCATGATGTATTTTTTAACCAGCTTGAACATCATCTGGAGCACTGTGCATTTTCTTCTCCCATTCTTGGTGAAAAGTGAAATGTTCCCATCTCAGCCTTTCGCCCTCAGCATTGTCTCTCAGCCTCCAGGCTGAATCAAAATTGCTGGTTTGACCTTTGGGGCATTAGTGTGCGGAAGGGAAATCGAGGCAAGGGCAGGTTCCTCACTTACCTGATGCGTCTCAAGAGGCCGAGATGGGTCTTGACCGTGTGTGTTAGGGAAGATCATATGCCCGCTGCCACGGGCCTCGGCCTTGGCTCAACCTTGCCGCTTGTCCTTTGCTAAACTGCCCCGGCAGACTCGGTTGGGAGGAGGTCGGGCGCAGAAGTGAAGCAAACAGTGTTCAGCGGCAGGCTGCTCCTGTGTCACAGGCCGTTTGATCCAGTGTCTTGAAGGGGCGCTGAGACAGCCTCCTGGCTCGGCTTCCTGCCTGCTTTGGAAATCCCTGGGTCCATTTTTCATGCGGTGGCCCCTCTCCCTTTTCCTTCTCTTTTTCTTCCTCTTCCTCCTTTCCCCCTCCTCTCCTCCTCCTGTTCTGGCAACACAGGTTGCTTTTCCCTTTCTTGAAACTCGCACTTTTGCAAACATGCTGCCTCGTGTCTCCCTTCTTTACCCTTCGCTCTGGGCCCACAGTGATGGGAGGGAAAGCAAGGTGGGCGGGAGACTTGGGCCTGCTGGCGTGAGGATGGATGGGCCTCCCCTGCCTGAGCACGCACACACCTGCGCTGTCTGCCTGAGCCTGGGCTCAACTGAACTGCAAGGGTAGAGAGCTACATCTTTGGTCCACATTGTAGGCTGGCAGATGAAGTTCTGGGTCTGCCAGACTTTTATCCCAGTTGGGCACCGCTGTTCCCATCCCCTGCGATGGAGAGTGAGTCCCAGGAGAGCCCTGGCATGAGCCCTATCAGACCATCCAGTGATCAAGAGATCATCAAGGGGCCATGCCCTGCAGCGCATGGGCTCTCATCTCCGTAACCAGTGTTTCCTTTCATGTCCCACCAGGCTTGCAACATTTTACACCTGTATATTTGAACAAATGTCAGTGCCTTTCCCTATTCTAGCTCAAATAATCATGAGCCACATAATTTTCACTCTTCCGCAGAACAATTTTCCCGCTGGACTTGTGAGTTAGGGATACAGTTGTGCTATTGTGATGTGTTTGTGTGTGCATGGAGAAAGGGCGTGAGCTCCAGAGTCTCCTACCCCCTGGCCCCCTCAAGGACCAAGCCTGCCTTATCGTTGCATTTCCCAGCCGATGTGCTTCCAGGACTCCATGCCAGGGTTAGAGACGGGAAGTGAAGTTGGGTAAACTCAGCACTCCCTCTCACAGAGCTGGTGAGCAGGAGGATCCCAAGTAATCAGAAAAACAGGGTCCTGGGTGAGGGGCTTTGGGTTGCAGTGGACACGGAGCTCATTCATTGGGCTTAGAGGGAGGGGTCAGGGAAGCCCCTAAGGAGAAGACAGCCTCAAGCCAGTTCCTGGTGGAGGGGAGCTTTTCACATGTCAGGAAGGGCAGGCTAAGCTCATGCGGCCAGCCCCAGTTTCTCTCTTCATGGACGGACGCTGCCATTTATGTATAATTTGTGAGAAATTGATGAAACTAAGGTTAAAGTCCCGGGTCCTCCAGAACTGGAAAAGTGAGTACAGTAGTTTGCTTCCTGCAATCCATAGCAGAACTTTGGAGCTTTGCATTGGTTCCTTCATATTTCTGAGGTCACAAGTCCCTTTGAGAGTCTGATAAAAGCTACACATCCTCGCTCTAAACATTCATATTTGCATGTATATACAGCATTTAGATTCAGCCCCAGGGTTCAGAGATTCAGAGCCCTTGAGCCTGTGCAGGAACTGTCTACTGCTCAGACCCTCGGCAGAGGAATCCGCAGTGGACTGCACCGCTAAGGTCCCTTAGAGCTGACTTTGTTTGCGGCAGTTAAATCCTCTCTCTGCCATCATGTGTTAAGCCTAAGCTTGAAAACTTCTGGAGTTGGGAACCTTTTTTTTTTGAACTAATTCTCTTCATCTTAGGGAGCTGTGCCTCCTCGGTGCTTCTCGTACTCCACCGATGTTGGCTTTTAAATCTTTTTGCTCTTTGAGACAGGATTTCACTGTGTAGTTCAGGCTGACCTTGAACTCACTTTGTAGCCCAGGCTGCTCTTGAACTCACAGTGATCCTCCTGCCTCAGCCTCAAAAGTGCTGGGATGACTGGGATGCACCACCATGCCTGGCTATTGTTGGTTTTTAAATTTTCCTTCCTGGTCCCATGTGGCATGGGCTGGAATGAGAGCCAGTCATCTGTCTTTCAGTCATCTCTGCCTGCTTCTCACTCCCTGCACAAGCTTTTTCACAGTGTTTATTTGTATGTGTTTGTGATATTTAATGAGCGTCTTCACTGTGGGCAGTAGGTACCTCTACATACTGCACTTTGAGTCTTTTTACTTTGCCTTCCCATCTCCTCGTCTCCCTTTCCCTGCATCCTAGAATCCTCCCATCTGCACAAGGCCTACCTCCCTGCTTCATATTCTTTCATTTTGCCCTTTATTTATGCTCTGGGGTTCTCACAGAAGCGAGACTATGCAGTATTTAATCTTTTGTGTCTAACTTTTTTCACCATGCCCTCATGATGCATCCATTTTTCCTACCAATGACTCAAATTTCTTCTTCTTGATGGCTGAGTAGTACTCCATTGTATATACACACTGCATTTTCTTTGTCCATGCATCTCTTGGGAGACAGGCTCTTTCCATGCTTTAGCTATTTCACCATGAGTTCAATGTGTTTCATTTTGTGGTTTGTCTTCTAAGGCTGCTGGAAAATCATTCTCTATACAAATGCAGAGATCTTTGCAGTATAAACAATTCCCAAGCTTTCCTTTGAGAACTGTCTTGAGGGAATTAATATGTTTTTTCAGACTGAAGGAAATGTCCCAGAGTTAAATAATTTTGAGAATTAGATTTCCTCTTTTAGGAAAGCTAAAATGTACATCAACACATTAGAAGTTCTGGTAAGTTCTGCAGTGGAGACTTTTCCACAGTCCTAGTCTCCTGAGAAGTAGGTTGTGGTGAATCGCACTAAGCACTACTGCTCCGTGTGAGCTTTCAAAGGTGTATGGGAAATAAATCTTTCGAAGGAGCGATTCACCCCAATATTCCCTATTTTATTTTTCTTCACAGCCTCTTGATTTTGAAACAGCAGCTATTTCCAAAATTGTGGTCCACGCAGAAAATCCTGAGCCTCTGGTACCTGGTGTCCAGTACAACGAGAGTTCCTTTGCCCACTTCACTCTTTTTGTGACAGATGTGAACGAAGTACCTGTGTTTCCCCAGCATGTCTTCCAAGCAGAAGTCAGTGAGGATGTGGCTGTGGGCACTAAAGTGGGCAATGTGACTGCCTGGGACCCTGAAGGACAGGACGTACGGTACGAGAAAGCAGGGCCGGGCAGGCCTGCATGCTGCACCTACACCAGAGTGGATGGAGAGGGCTAGGAAGGTAGAAAAGCTGGCCGTCCTCTCATGGTGCAGCGGGCAGTCTGAGCGCGGTCTGCTTTGGCCTCGGCTCAAGCAGATGTTTCATACAAGTGGGAGGCAGCACCAGGTTCTGTTCCAGCCTGCTTGCTGCAGGGCCCGGTGAGAGCTGGTGCCTTCAGGCTGTGGCATCCAGCTCCCGTAGCCTGGGGAAGGCGCCAGCCCAGGGAGAGCTGGGGCTCCAGACAGACAGCGGGAGGCACAGGCCGAGCTCATGGGGTGAGGGCGTCTTGGGGTTGAAGGAGGCTGTGTTCCCTTCACTCTGCGGAAAGCTGGTCTGGGCCAGCAGGCTGCATCCCACAGCCCACGCCTGGGGGCTGATGCTCAAGGTAAGTGGCTAAAAAATGGGGAAATATTTCCAGTGCTTTCAGTTCAATGGGACTAAACTGTCTTCAAATATTCATACATGATTATTTTAAAATGTGCAGTGATTGGACATTCAAAATGTACAATGTACTCAAGATATATACCTATACCTATACTTGTATCTATATCTCTATATCTATATATATGGATAGAGATGTAGCTTGGCATCACAAGTGCCTACCTAGCAAATGCAAGGTCCTGAGATCAATTCCTAGAACCAAAAAATATATATATATTCTATATATAGAGAATCAGGTCTATATAGCTAATAAGAGCACAGGTAGGACTTGAACTCAGATCTTTTGCTTCCATTGTACAACATTATCTGTATAGTATGAGACATGGTAGATATTGCAAAATGACTTAAAACAATGTATGTAGTTAATGACAATTCCTTAAGTTTCTCTAAACATGAAGGGGGTCCTGCCTCCTCCTTTAGGAACTTCAGTTTTAAGTCTTTTTGATTGTCCTGTATATTGGTCTGTTGATTGCTATAATAAAACATGTGACTTTATACAGAGGAGAGGCTCACTTAGCTCACATTTCTGGAAATTCAGATGTTACCAGATGGGGTGTGCGTGCCCCCGGCGTGGTCCAAGGAGGTCCCCAAAGAGGAGATGAGGACTTCGGTTTACCTCCCTCGTAGGCTGGGCTGAGGTTTGCTGATTTGTCACAGAAAAGAAATCCAGGACACCTCAGTGAAAGGCACAGAAAGATGGTACTAGGCAGAGTTAAAGAAATATACACTCAGAATAGAGTGCAGGCTTTCAAGGGCACTTATGGTTGGGGTAGAGGGTTTTTATGTGGTCTTTGGGGTGTCCTCAAGATGGCTGATCTAGGCTGTGCGCTCTACGACCCATGTGGTGGGCTAGGTTAGAACACACTCCGTCTGCATGTTTGGAGCTGTAGAGTGATGCTGTGCACTTAGTGCAGCTTCCTTGAAGATGGAAGTCTGGGTTTGTGAGTCTATGGTGTCAGAGGGAAAGTGCAGGGTCGGTCTGTAGGGTGTCTGAGTTACTTCTTGAGGCTGAGACAAAATACTCAACACTCAAAGTTAAAGGAGGAAAAGTGTATTTGGCTCACAGTTCATAGAGGGTTCAGTCCATAGTTGGCTGGCTCCAAGGCAGGGTGGCATGGCACAGGGGCATCACAGAGGAGGTACAGTCCACAGCAAGAGAAGAGCAGGCAGAGGGCGGCAACAAGCACCGAGCTGTGACCCTCTTCCCGTCCCTATATCTTGTCCAGGGAACCTGCCTTTAGGGTGGATAGCACTCACATGCAGTGTGGGTACCTTTGATCCTACTCAGAACTACGCCAAACCAATCCCTGGACTAATTTACTAATTATACATCCTTAATTCTAGCATCATTGAAAAAGCCCCATCTATCACTGCATAAGGCTTTGAAGTGGGGACATCTCAACACAAGCTACAACACAGGTGAAAAGCACAGGCCCAATTTATAGGCTTGTTGCATCTTTGAGACCCTTAGGAAATTTTCCTGGAGGGTGTTTCCTAGAAGGGAGAAAAGGTATTATCACCTTGGGTAACTTTGACTGTGTTCTGATGCTAGCGTGTTCTCGAAAGCACGATTTAGAAATAATTTTCCTTGGCTCCTTTCTACCTAGTGTTACTGCTTCTCTCCTGCCTCACGATGCCATGGCAGCACCATTAACCAAAAGGCACCTCCTGCTCGCCCCACGTCCCAACGTCACCATACTGAAAACCCACCGGAGATCGCTGGGGGGCCAAACTCAAACCTTAGCCACACTGTAGCAAGGAACAGAGTCACCACATTTTATTATATGCTCTAACCACTCTAGTTTCAGAAACAGAAGGAAAAATAGTGGGGTGGTTGGGGATGATACTCTTTGGTATGGATACAATCCCATATACCAAAGGCATGAATTATGATGGGATATAAAATCTCTAAAGTCTACAACCAGTGGTTGTCTAACATGCTTCTACCTCCTTCATGCAAAAGGTGTAGACATTTTTGGTCAAGGATATGTGAATACAAACTTTAGTTTATCAGAGGACAAAACAAAAGCATTTCAGGACATTTCTCTGATGGATCAAGGAAAAGATGCAATGTATACATCGGTAAGCTGCAGGTAAGAGATGAGACCAGCAAAGGGAGACCAAAAAGAGGCCTCCTAGAGACACAGCTCTGGAAGACCAATCAGAAAAGCATTTCAGGAATGAGGAGTAGCCAATAAGTCCAGATGCAAGTCAGTTAAGAATTCAAGGTGACATCAAAGTTGTGGCCTGAGCAATTTAATTCTCCAGCTCTATATATTTAGAATCAATCAGCAAACATTATGGAGTCTTTCACTGAGGTACCCAGAATCTAAGTATGTCTCACTAAATCCAGCACGGTCCAGGTGTCGCCATCTCTGTTCCGGATGGATGCACCATCCCCTATGTGGCCCCAGGGGGTGATTCACTGTCCTGCAGTTAGAGTCTTTATGAAAGCAAATCAGATCATCTGAGTCCACTTCCAAAGGCCCCCAAAGGTTTGTACCTCTTTCAGGGTCAAGAACTGAGCACGATGGGTGTTTTTTTGTCTGACACTCCTTCACACTGTGTTTGGCATGTACTATATACATACTGAAAATCACAACAAACAGCAACTGAGAAAAGTTAGTTTAAATATAATTTTAATCATTTTTATTCCTAGACATGTAGCTTGTTCCCAGTATTTTTTATCATAGAAAATATTTGAGTATATATAAGTATGTAATTCTTTAACTTCTGTTATTATTTACTTAGGTAAAATTTCCCAGAGTGGGAATTTTTTTTAACAGTTTTTGTTTTGGTACCAAGAATTGAACTCAGGACCTCGCACTTCCTAGGCAGGTGCTGTGCCTCTGAGCTATATCCCTGGCCCCAGAGTGGGAATATTTAGTCTAAAGATATGGACATCCTCCTGGCCATAATGGATTGCTTTCCAAGTGGTTGCAGCTGTTCATTTTCCTGGGGTTTAAGTCTTGCCTCAAGTTCATGCCTACCAAGTCCCACTGAACACTCACACATGAGTGGGTTCCCTTACCACTTACAGCATTTATGGCAGCCTCTTTCTTCTCACGGCCTGGCTTTTCAGACCTCTTTTCTGCACCCACTGAGCTATCCCTGTGCTCTCTGCTCTAGTTTGTGTACCCTCTTCTGCTGTAAGCCCCTCAGTGCCTGCATCAACGCCTCCTTCAGCACATCTCCGATTCCTGTGAGTCTCGAGGATCCCACAAGGCTCTGTCCGTGTCTTTCCCACACTTTCTTTTTAGCTTTCTCCAAATATCTGGCTCTTCCACTGGCCCGAGAGCCCCTGGTGCCTGGTGCTATTAAGCACTCAGCTGGTGTTTGTTGAATGACCGATTCACTAAGCCACCCAGTGGTCTGTGATTATCCACCTGTTTTACCTAATGGCTCTACCTCTAGGCATTTAGCATTTCTTAGAGGGGGAGGTGTTCTGGGAGGTTTATTAAATAGACTTCCAGATTGCCTTAAGTAGGATTCTTTGACTGACTGGAAGGTTGAACTTTTCTTCTAAGGTTTGTGACTCTGCCCTTCCACTAAAAAAGCATAAATGCTACATTGTAATGATGAACAGGTTCTTCTTTTGAAGACAGAGTATGTGAAAATAAAAATGTAACATGAGATAATGATCCTTTAAATATGTTGTAAATAATACACAGGTGATAACACTGATACAATACAGTGATACACAAACTGTGCTTTGTTTTCATGTGAAATAATGTAGACTTTCTTCTGTTTTATTTTCATGAAGATATTCCCTGAGAGGTGACACAAGAGGCTGGCTTAAAATTGACCCCATCACCGGCGAGATCTTTAGTGTGGCTCCACTGGACAGGGAGACCGAAAGTGTGTACCGGGTGCAAGTGGTGGCCACGGAAGTAGGTGAGCAAAAATCATGGAACACAGGTTATCAGTGGCTGCGCTGGTGGAAACGAGAGGAGGGGTGAGGAACTTGAGGTCAAACCACCTGAATGGAACCGCTTTAAAGTAGGAGGATGGAAGGGCACCGAAGTGTGGGGTGGTGTCCACTCTTCTTCGTTCTGTGAAAGATGAGAACTACCTGTGGCCCTGAGCTGGGCTGTTTCTGGGCAGTGTGGTCCCTGGAGGTTGGACAGGCTTCAGGGGTACCATTCGCTCGGTGCTTTTTGTAGGGGCTCCTGGCTCTTACAGGAATCTTCTGGTGCCCGTAGCTATACCACCTCCCTCCTCAGTGTGATTGTGGGTTTCTCCTGGGAGCGAGGTCAAACCAGTGGCCCCGTGATCTAGGAACCCCCCCCCACTTGCTCCTCACATGGCAGCCCTGTCAGTTTTATCCTTTTGGAAGCTGAAAATGTTTCATGCAGTGTTCTCCACTTTGATATGTGTGAGAAGCACCCGGCGAGCTTGCTCACTGGTGATCTCAGCAGCATACCCAGTGCTCGTGAGGTTCTGATTCAGTAGGTTTGCAGGGACTCGGGCATCTGGGTTTAGATGAAATAGGGTAAACTTTGGAAAGAAAAGACTATTACACAGACAAGCCCAGGGTGTTTGAATAATCCTTGCATAATCTTTGCATCCTATATGATTCAGCTGTGATGAAATATGTCACCCATTGGCTGCAACCATGGAGTTCCAGGGAAATTTTCAAATTAAAATAAGCTCACAGTGCTTACCAGTGATAAGGCTGCTAATTAAAACATTGAGTTCTTTGCATTTAAATGGAGTTTTCCAACCCACAGTAGATATCTGTTGATCTTAAGCTAATCAGAGGCTCTAATTAGCTGGTAAATATATGCCTGGTTTCCCAAGAAAAAAGATTAAACAAATCACTAAATAAATATATGTACTTTCAGACCAAGAAGAAACAACTTTGAAAATGTGAAGCCCAAAATTGGAGGCTAGAATGGGGAACAGAGAAGGGAATCATAAACATGGTCCCTGTATGGGAAAAGGTTAAGGAAAACACAATTACCACAGTCAAATGAAACCAAAGCAAGCTACAAACAAACAAGTACACAAACAAAGTTAGCTGTTATAATTTGGGGGTGGTGGCATGCCTGTAATCCCAGTATTATAGGCAGCTAAGCTGGATAGAAATTAATGTATAATCAGAGAGGTGCTGCGCCCTCTAGGAAGTCAGTGCAAAAAAAAAAGTAAAGACATCAGAACTGTGGCTGGAGGTGCATCTGAAGGAGGCCAGGCCTCAAGATGAATGACCGGGGCTACATGGCTCCCTAAGGGATAAACAGGAACTTAAAATTATACTGTAGGGCTGGGAATGTAGCTCAGTGGCACAGCGCCTGTCTGGCAAGCACAAGATCCTGAGTTCGATTCCCAGTACCAAGAAAAACCCAAAACTGTAATTACCACCACCTGGTCCAGTAAGTCCCGCTAGGCATCAGTCACCCTGCCTTTCCCCAAAATGCCGTTGTTCTTGCTTGCACGCTTGCTATGGGACTCTTATGCATCATATTAGCTAAGCAGCTATATTGGTAATCCTATGGATTGATTGTAGTCTGATCCGTGTTGTGCCTATGATGTGATTTTGCTGTATGGATTAGCCCTGAAAAAGGGCCTGGGTGACCACCCAGTCAAGACCCTTCCTGGATGTCCAGGGGCTGTTCATTTCTCATTTTCAATTAAATTCTCCTAACTTCAAAAGAAAAAAAACAAACCCAAAACCCAAAAACCACAAAGCAGGCTGAAATGCAGAACTTTTGTGCCAACTTCAGAATGGCAGTATAAGTGGACAAGTCTGCTGAGATGGGTCAGGGACAGCCTGTGTCACTGCCTGAGCTTGAGTACATGCCAGTCTCACACTGTGTACACTCAGCTCATGATTTAAAGACTCCCAGTTAATCAGCAGGATGGCTCTGGCTCAGCCTTAATGCCGCATGTGCACCTACGTCATTCCACAGGGATCAGCGCTTCTCTGTGGATACATTCAAAGCATTTCTCACACAGGAGAAATTTCATGAATAAAGACCACTGTCCACATGCTGTTGGATGGTGTTGTTGGCCCTGAAATAATGCAAATAGAGAAACTGACTTCAAGAACACCAGTGGGTTTTCTTCTTTTGTTCAGAGCAGTCAGGGACATAGAAGACAGTTGGGAAAGAAAACAGGGTTGATGGGAACTGAAGTAGAGTCACACTGTAAGAAGTGTGTGATGGTGGGGAGAAGATAGCCCATGTTTACAGCACACTGACAGCCTGTACTGTGTGCAGAGTACGACAGCTTACTGGTCATACAATGATGGATGTTCTATTATCGAGCAAAATTGTGGAGAAAGAAACCACAGCACTGAGCAGTTAAGTGACTTGCCCGAGATCGCACTGCAGTATTCTCCCTGCAACAACATAACACACAACATTTGTGCAGCCTTTTATTGTTTTCTAGAACACTCAATTATATGTGGGCTCCTCACCAAGCCATGTTTTTCAGCTGCAAGGTGGCTTAGGTTTCGGCCTGTCATTTGTAAGGCAGTGGTAAGGTGTGATGGAGGGTGTGGGCATTAGCTAGACCTCAAGGGGTGGGTCTCATTAGCTATGTGACCTTGGATAAATCATACAACTTCTCTGAGCGTCAGTCTGCTCATCTGTAAACAGGCAGCAGCAGTTTGGGAGCAGTGGTATACAGATCTTAGCTAGTATTATCATTAAGACCTTAGTGATACAACAAGGTCTCTGATTCTAAAAGTGTCCATTATCTCAATAGACCTAAGTGCTTAAATATTGAAATGTTTTTAAAGAAAGGAAATACTTTTTCATATTAAGAGGACAGCAAGCATGCTGATACCATGTTTCACTCATTTCATTTCTCAGGTGGCTCCTTCCTGAGCTCCTCGTCTTTTTTCCACCTGGTCCTCAAGGATGTGAATGACAACCCCCCACGGCTGGCCAGGGACTCCACAGGCCTGTTCTTCTGCTACCCACTCAGTGCACCAGGAAGCCTGGTGTTTGAGGCCACTGATGACGATCAGCAGACTTTGCGGGGTTTCCACTTCACATTTGCCCTCGGCAGTGAAAGCTTACAGAACGACTGGGAAGTTTCCAAAATCAATGGTGGGTTGTCAAAAGTACATCAAGAAAAACCCTGATGGTGGGTGAAGTTAGGCTTTATTTGCCCTGGGAGTAGTGTCACAGAACTCAGCACTGAGCTTTTGTCCGTGCTCCAGGAAACTTACAGGAAGCTTCAAAGGGGATGAAGCCTGGGTCTGCAGAACCCAGTTGCCACACGGGTTCCCTGTAGTGCTGATGGACAGCTGGCTCATTTGAACATTGTGTACAAAATTTCCAGTGATAGCTGAGAAACAGATTTCACAAGTCTTAAACTTTTATTGAAATATAAATTACATGTAGTCACTGGGTACAATTATGTAAGGATTGGTACATGGATATCATTGGTACAATCAAGTTAATGACTATTTCACCATGCCTAAAAGTTTTTCTTGCCTTATTGCAAGCCCTCCTTTCCACCTCCCCTCTCCTTGGGCCACCACTGATCTGCTTTCTGATAATGTGGGTTGGTTTTCGTTTTCAGTAATGTTATGTAAATAGGATGTGATATCTACACTCTTTTGCCTGGCTGCGCCCACTTACCATAACACTGAGGCATGTTGTTGCACGTACCAATACTTTCTTCTTTATCACTGTGTCACAATCTGTTACCACTCACCTGGCGGTCAGGTCATTTAATGTGTTTATAGCTTTTGCTATTACATAGACACCTGCTCTGGACATTTGTGAACAAGTATTTTGTATGGATATAGTATTTTCCTTTTCCTTGGTTAAATGTAAAGGAGAGGAATGGGCAGGTTATACGATAAGTATATGGTTAAATTTTTAAGAAAATGTCAAATTACTTCCCAAATTGTTTTTAACATTTTACATTCCCACAAATAGGAGTTTCAGTTGCTCTGCATTCTCCCCAACACTTTCTCCTAGGAAATTCCATGTTCATTTTTTAGTAGTGTCTTTTAAAAAGAAAATTTAAAAAAAATTGTTAAAATCCAGTTTTCTTTGCTTTATCTGATTTGTTAAAATGTTTAAAAACCTTTATGCCAAACTCAAGGTCACTAAAATTTTTTTACTGTTTTTTTCTTCCCCCCAAGTTTTATAGGTTTACTGCTTACATTAGTTCTGTAATTCAAGTTAATTTTTGTGTAGGGTGTGTGGTAAAAATGAAGCTAATTTTTCTAACACTGTTTACTTAAAATAGAACCCTTTTCACATCATCTTAGCAACTTTGGTAAAAATCAGATCACCTTATATGTGGATCTCTGAACACTTTTTTCTGTTCCATTGACCTATGTCGATCTTCATATCAATACCACATTGCTTTGATTACTGCAGTTCCATAAGACTTGGAATCTGGTAGTATGATTTTTTTCCTTTTTCAGAATTTTTATCACTTCTAGGTGTTTTGCATTTCCCTATTTCAGAATATAGTTTCTTCATTTCTACCAAAAGCAACCTGTTGAGACTATGAACGGACTGTGTTGGCGCTGTATGAGAGTTGCAGGGTGGGGGGGAGGCGGTCTTCCGATGCAGGAACATGGTGTGTGTCTCTGCAAAAAATATGTTACTGAGAGAAAGTAAGGTGAAGTTTTCCCTAAGCATTTCATATTTTGATGGCTCATTTAGCTGGTATTTTAAAGCTTTATATTTCCAAATATTTCTGGGGTAAAAGAGTATGATTCATGATTTTTGAATATTGATTTTATATCCTACAACCTTGCTGTCTTCACTTGCTAGTTCTCATATTTTTAGATTCTATAGGTTTTCTGTGTTGACAGTCGTGGTGTCTGTGAGAAACGGCTACTTTGCTTCTTCCTTTCCAGTGTGCTTATTGTTTGTTGACTAGAGGTAGGGACAGCAGAAATACAGTACTTGAGTAATTCCTGATCTTGGGGAGTAAAGCATTCAACCTTTCACCATCAAGCATGTTAGGCACAGGCTTTCTGTAGATCATCTTACTATGCTGAGGACTGTACTTTCCATTCCTAATTTGCTGAGCTTTTGCTCTTAAATCAGAAATGGATTAAAATTTTTAGTGCTGTTTCTGTGTTCATGAGACAATTACATGGGTGATTTGGTTTTCTGGTACGTTAATTGGTAAATTATATTGGCTCTATTGAATCTTAATGGCTACTTGGTGATGAAATATTATCATTGTTATAGATTATGCGATTTGTTAAAATTTTAAGAATTTTTTACATTTATATGCATAAGGAATATTGGCCTATATTTTTCATATGTCTTTATCTGATTTTGATATTAGTAACACTGGCCTTGTAAAATGAGTTAAGAAATACTCTACCTCTTCAGTTATCTGAAAGAATGTGTATAGGATTGGTATATATTTTTGTTAACGTTTGGGAGAATTTACCAGTGAAGCCATGTGGAATTTGAGGTTTTTGGTGTGTTAGGAGTTTTTAACCATATTTTTTTCTGGGTTAAGCTTGTGTCTTTCAAATAATTTACCATTCTATTGGCATACAGTTATTTGTATTTTATTCTCTTAACAACTCCAGGCATGTAGTGATACCAGTTTGGTGTAGGTAAATTATTTCCTTATTTCTGATAAATCAGTGGAAGTTTATTAACTTTATTATTAACTTTATCGATATTCTTAAAGAACTAGCTTTTGTTTTCATTGCTTTACTGTTTGCATTTCATTGTCCAAGTTTTTAGTTTTCTCTTATCTTGTTTTGTTTCATTTGTTCTTCTTTTCTTATTTTTAGTGAGGTAGACACTTTGAGTCCTGATCTCTTTGATATACGCATTTGATATACAAATTGATTTCTTCGTACTACTTGGCTGTATTCCATAAAATTTGACATTGTGCTTTTATTAGTTTCAAATATAATTTTCCTTTATATTTCTTCTGTGACCTATGGATTATTTAAAGGTGTTACTTTCCAAATATTTGGGGAATATTTCCTACATCTTTCTGATTTCTAATTGTGGCCAGCGAATATGGCTGAACTACTTTTACACTTATTGAGACTTTTAAAAAAATTTTTGAGACAAAAGAACCCAGAATAACACAGAAACAATACAGAAAATACCAAGTTATAGAGAAGATAGTAGGGAATTGGCACTGGATATTGTATAACATAATGTTATCTTCGTATTTGTTATAACAAAATCAATAAAGGAAATACTGAATTACAGAGGCGACAATAGGGAACCATCACTGGAGAGACTTATTTCTTTTGGACTTTAAAGATAATTCTGTGTTCTTATTTGCATCATTTCTTCCATCATTTCTTTGTTTCCTTGGAAGTGATTTTTTTTTTCCTCAGGATGCTTTTAAAATACTCTATCACTAGGTTTAAGTAACTTGATTATCTGCCATGGTATAATTTTGCTTAAAATTTTGTTAATTTTTTTTATCTAAGGGTTTAGAATTTCTATCTTTTTTCTACTTGCAAAAAAGTTTAGTTCTTATTTTAAATACTTTTTTCTCTTTCCACTCTTTCTTCCCTTTCAGGGATGTAATTACACATAATTAGGTCTCTTGAAGTTCTCTTAAACCTCATTGATCTGTTTCCTTTTCATTTTTTCTCTGTATTTTATTTTCGATAGTTTCTGTGTCTTTTTCTCTTTTGTTATTTTCAGATTGCCATTAATCCCTCTAATAATTTTTTCATGTCAAATTTTATCATTTTCATCTCTCTGTGTTAACTGGGGACTTCATGTCTTCTGTGTCTGTGCTGAGCTCACTAAACCTTTCTTTTAGCTTCCTGAACACATAGGATATGACTATAACTATTTTCTTGTCTTTGGCAACTATTAATGTCTCTTCTGTACAGGTTTTGATCAGTTGATTCTTTTTCTGACATGTCTATTTTTTAATTAAATGGCAGATATTTGGAGTGCCAAATCTTTTTATGTTCCCATAAATATCTTTGAGCCTTTGGAAATAGTTATTTGGAAATAGATGCTTTCACGTACTGTTCTTAAGTTTGATTAGTCGAGGCCAGGGCAACATTTATTTTAGGGCTAATTTTTCCAAACTGCTGGGCCAAAAACCTGTCTGTGATCTGTACCTGATGGCCCGTGAACTGTGAGGTGTTTCAGTCTGACTCCTAGGACAGGGATGGTTCCTGGCTCTTTGCAAATACCAAAGATTGTTCTGCCTAGTTTCTCGTGTAGATTGTTCTTTTCTCATAACTGGGTAACGGCCTTATGTACATGCTCTGCTCTGTACTCAGCTAGTAACTGGGCAGATCTGGACAGCATGTGTGTGGGCTCTTGCCCCCTCTCCCTGCTTCTCTGCGTTATGAATCTGGTTGCCTTGACCTCTCTTTATTCCCATTCTGTTGCCTGAACTTGGGCTCTGCACTGAGTCCTGGACATTCTGTGTGGCAATAACTTGTAGAACTTAACACCATTTGTCTTCTTTTAGGGATCACTGTCCTTTATCTAATGTTTAGTGTTTTTAAAACCATGATTTTGTGTATTTTTCTCTTAGTTGGTTTGGTGAGATGGTAATTCTGATCCCTGTTAGTCCATCTTTGCTAGGAATACAAGGATAAGCCATAATTTTTAGGTCTGAAAATATTTCCCCCAGTTCTGGAAAAGTTGTAGGTATATACACTTATGGGATGCTGTCAGAAGAATGAATTGCAATAAGATCAAAACTATTTTCAGAAATTGAGACTTAGGGCAGTGTTGTCTAATGTTCCTAAGTGCAAGAAGCTGTGAAGTGCCTTACAGAGTAAATAATGTCAGATCAGCTGTGTTTAGGCAGGTGTTCCAGTGCTGCTGACTCTGGGATCAGAACTAGCAATAGATACTAAATAAAGCAGCTTTAAAGAGAAACACACAGGAAACGAGCTTGTATGTCCATCACAATTTTGCACCTGAAGGGAATAACTTTGTATTTCCCATAGAAACAAACGTTTAGTATTTGCTAATTTAGTATTTGGAGCAAATTTATAAACACACTTCTGGGACTAGTAAGAACTGAATGTATTTAGTATTCATTTCCACTAAGGTATCATGAGTTGAGAACTTAGCCCTTATTTACAATCCGGACAGTTATGTGTGGAAGGATGTGGGTGATATTTTGAGTAACTGAACACATAGCTAACCCTTTCCCAGTCAGCCTGAGTATGTAACGCCAGCAGGAGTGTTATTTCTGCTGAGCCAGGAGTCTGAAGATGTGTTTTTGTGTCATTTTTGTTTTCCATGTTCTGACAGGTACTTTTGCGAGACTTTCCACCAAGCACACAGCCTTTGAGGAGAGAGTTTATAAAATCCCAATCCGCATCAATGATGGGGGTCGGCCACCCTTGGAAGGGACGGTCGATTTATCAGGTAGGTACTTTGCTGCAGGCAACTTAGGCTAGTATCTGTCACTACTAGAAGTTTTAGGGAATTCTTGTTTTTGATATGGGCTTCTGCAACTCTTCACCTGAAAATTGATTCTACTAAATATTCTTCTGTTTTTTAGTTACCTTTTGTAGCTGTGTGGAAGGGAGCTGTTTCCGGCCAGCAGGCAGACAGGATGGCATACCCACTGTGGGCATGGCAGTTGGTATACTCCTGACTACTTTTCTAGTCATTGGTGAGTGTAACTGCTTAACTTTGAGAATTCCTATCTCCTGCTTCAGAAGTGTGAGCTCATATCAGGGCCTGCTTCAGGGGACTGGTCTGGTGCCTGCTCACGTAGTAACTAAGGCAATAGTCAAAGACACAGATCACCAGTCCACTATACCAAAGAACCACCCTCTACCTAGCGTTGCCGTAGAAGAGGCTGGATTTAGTCACCTTTGTTCTGTATGTAAAGAGAAACAGTTTCTTTTGGATTATGGTTTCAGAGGTCCCAGTCCAAGACGGAGTGCCCTGTTGCTTTGGGGCGTATGGGCAGGCATATGGCAGAGCAAAGCCATTTATTTACCTGGTGGCTGGGAATACACAAGAGGGATGCTATTTCCTTTTAAGTATTCTTGGTCATTGACGTAGTTAAGCACTCTTTGGGTCTGTTTTTCTTCCCTTGCATGATGCAAACTGTCACATGGGACTCTGATTCATGGGTTGAAAGGGGATCTCCTTTTATATCCTTTGGTTCAAGCTTTGGACAGGAGGGCCTTTGTGACATGGCTGCTACACGTCCTAACGTGCACAGTGATGCCACGTCTCCCTGAGAATGGCCACCTATTGCACACCTTTCATATAATTCAAGTGACAATTTAAGGTTCCATTTACTCACAGTGTTCCCTGCTATAACTTATTCTTTTACCTGCCACCTTGAGAGGATTTTTTTTGGGGTCTATATACCAAAAAACCATTTTTTTATATACTTGTTTAACTTCATAAATTTAAAGATTGGATGGGTGTGGGAATATACAGTAGTACAAATAACAGGATCTTAGTTTCTTACTCTTCAAAATAAGTTTGGGATTATTAAAAGATTCTTAGTGGTGTTTTGGGCAACCAGTCCTTTCTGTGGTCATTCCTCCTGTGATCTTACAAGTTCGTTTCCTTAAACAGCTCCGCTTTTCACAGTGGGCTTTGGTTGAACATATTTAGTGCTAGGATTGATGGTGTAATTTTGGTAGGAGAAATCAGAACTGAGGCAGTCTACTTAGGGTCACTCAACAGCGTAGGCTGGAACTGCGAGGAAGCTGTCAAAGAAAATGTAGATTTTGGGTGGACACAATGCAAATAGGCGCTAGGCAGGTGAACAGCTCTCTGGTGGTTCTGATTGGACTATTCTCTAGGAAAGAGGAAGAATCAATATTTGAACATGTACAGTCAGTGGGGTATAGGACATTGGGACCTGAAGTCCTTGGCAGAGGCACAATGACAGCCACAAAGTTAGGAATGATTTGGGACTTGATACATACCAGCCGATAAAAAGTGATGAGCTTACTTCTGCAAGAAAGCTAATACCTAGCTCCCTTAATTCTCCAGCACACCAAAACTTTGTGGAACCACACACAAGAATAGAGTCACTTTTTCCTAGCATGATACTACTATGTAAGGGACTAGCAATACATTTGAAGAGTCCATTTGTTTGACTCTGAATTTTCTCTTTCAGGTATAATTTTAGCAGTTGTGTTTATTCGCATCAAGAATAAAAAAGACAAAGATAATGTTGAAAATGCCCAGGCATCTGAAGTTAAACCCCTGAGAAGCTGAATTTGAGAAGGAATGTTTGAGTTTAGACTACGCTAAGTGCTATTTTGGTGACTCAACTGTTTAATCTCATAATTTTAGTTTTCATCCAACATTTGCACTATAATTTTTTACAGATATTCCCTCTTGCCCTTTAATATTTTACTCTTAGATATTTCACATACTATAGACATTAGAAATATTTTCCATTTTCCCATGACATTTTTCCCCTCTGTAAAACCTCAGCTACTTAACCCGAACTACAAATGTATGTGTTCTTCCCCTTTGGGAAAAAGATAAGCTAATTAAATATTCTGCACATTTTTTGCTTCATCAAGGGGAGTTATCAGTTACGTACCATAGAACTTTCTGGATTCCGTGAATGGTTTTTTCTGACCCCATCCTTTGTCCACATCTCCTTTTACTGAATCACAAAAGAACAAAGAGAGGTCTTAGGAGGACTTGAAAGAGCAGCCTTGACCCTTAGTATGAACAGAAACTCTTCTGCGTTATTCACTATCCTTAACCCAAAGTGGTCAGCGCTGCTGTCCAGCTTGGGAATGGCCCAGAGCCCTGGAAAACACCCAGCACAGTTGCTCTGTTTCCGCAAAGGTCTACTTCACACACCTGGCAGCAGAGACAACCAGCCACCTGGGTTTACTCTTCCCTACCACACTCACATGCTGCGCATGTTTTCTTTATTTGTATATTAATAAAGTTTTGGTTATTATGTATTTAACATGTGGAAGAAAATAAGGAAGCATGGAAGTGGCGCCAAAAATCAAGAATAAAAATTTGTTGTGGTTGGTTGTTTTTGTTTCCCTGATCTATGCCTGGTTCTTTTCACTTGCTGAGAGGCGGGGCTATAATGATTATGAGCATCTATTGTTTACCGAAATTACTTCTCACGCAGAATTAATCCAAAAGGAGTGGTTGATAATAAAATAAAAAGAACCACTGCTCACGTGAGTGTGGATAGAGGTGTGCCATGTAGGTACACCAAGAATTTTTCAGTGTAAAGAATTTTGGAGATTTGGGAGCATTTCTAGGCCTGGGGCTGTTGTTTGGGTCCAGTCCTAATCATGGGAACATCTGATAACTCAGTACCTCTGAGAAGCGTTGGGCAGGAAAAACTCAGACTTGACAGGATACTCATAGACTGGCTGCTGAATCAGGCTGTGGGCTTGTGGTTTTCATAAATCTCTTTATAAATTTCTATTTTGTTTTTACTGTGCCATCCTTATTAAGGTTTTTAAAGGCGAATGTTTTAAATTCTGCTTTAAAGGCCTCTGTCTAGATTTCTTGTCTATTATAGTTTGCCTCCAGTGAGTTAGTGTAAAGTGGTACAATCACTACGGAAATCAGATTCCTCAAGAAAAATGAAACTAGGGCTTCCGTGTGGCACAGGTACCCCCTTCTAGGTCTCTTCCAGAAAGAGTCTAAAGCATCATACCACAGTGATATGTGCACAGACGTGTTTGTAGCAGTACAGTTTATAATAGCTAAATCTTGGAAACAGCCCATATGCCTATCAACAGATGAATGGATAAAGAAAAATGTATTTATATATAACAGAGTACTGCTCTGCTATAAAGAAGGACAAGCTCATGACATTTTCAGGTAAATGAATGTAGCTCAAGACCATAATGTTAAGGGAGATAAATCAGACCCACAAGTTTAAATACTGTAGCTTCTCTGGTGTGAAAACCCAAAGGGTAAATGAGGAGCAAAGTGGAAGATCGATCTTGGGAAGTAGGAAGAACTTGTTTAAATTGGAAAGGGAACAAGGGGGGGGGAGGGAAAGGGATTAGAAAGAGAATGGGAGGGAAAACATGGAAACAACTTTTATGGATGGGGAGGGGAAAGGAGGATTGTAGGCAGGGGAAGGGAATGGGAAAAAAGATGGATTATGTACAGGTACAAATTCCCTATGATGAATGTGCCCATGCAGGGCAAACGTGTACTAAGAAAAAACAAGAGCTGAGAGACCAAGAAGGTTTCAGAGTGTGGTGGGGATAAATGGTGATTCTTGTGGGAAGCTAGGTACAAAATCTCAGGTGTTTCTGCAGGGCAGTAAATCAAGAGCGGCATCGCGAAGGTGTTAGTCCATGGTAAAGAAAATCCCCTGTGAAAGCTGAGATCACCTCTGAACTGTCTAATGCATTGGGGCAATGCATCAGGATTCTGCATGGTGCAAAATGTAACATGGGAGTGTGGTAAACTTGGAACCCTAAGAGTTACCTGAAAAGAAAGAACATTTTACAGTATCAATTTTAAAATTTTAAACGATTTCACAGCATACAGTTCAATGGGATTAAACATACTTTGAGTGCAACCATCCCCATGATCTGTCTCTAGAACCTTTCAAAAAACGCCTGTGTTCAAGCCATGATTTCCATTTCCAATGAAACTCTGAACCCAGTAAGCAACACCTTCCCCTTCCCTTTGCCCCAGACTTTGAGAACAGTATTCTCACTTTCTGTCTGTAAGACTTTTACCATGTTAGATACCTCACGCAAATGGAATGATATTTGTCCACAGTATCAATTATTTTGAAACAGATTTTACACAAGTAACTAGGAAGGAGAAAGAGAAGGTAGTGTCCAAGCCTAGAAGAGTGAACAGACCACGGAGGTGAACCTTGTGGAGCTCTCAGTAATCCTGCTGCAGCTGGCAGGCCATAGTTTCACCCCCACTGGAGTAGATGATTGCTGGCTCAGTGCTATTTTGATTTTTTGCATACATTCGCATGCACCACTTACACATAAATGCATCTTGCACGCATGTGAAGATGTGACCACACCAGATACAATGTCTGTGTTCTTTAAATGTCATACTGTACAGACTTACATCACTCCCAAAGTTCTCAAAGCCTGTCCTATTCTGGCTGAGCACAAAGACACACAGGCATGTGTTGAATGACCAGCTGTCTAATTCAGGAGTTCTCAGTGGATACATGATTTTAAAAAGACATGGCACACCTTTAAAAAAATATATTAATTCCAGGATTCCACCTCCAGCTGAATCTATTGTTTATAGGTATGGGGCCTTAGCAACCACAACCAAGAACCCTTGTTCCGGACAATCCCTGAGGCTGACTTAGGACCAGGCTGGTATGGAGTATGATCCTCTTTAGGGTCTGCTGTGGACTCAGTTGTGTGCCACAAAATGCTGGTGTTAAAGCCATACTTTCCAATTCAACTGTATTTGGAGACTGAGCTTTTAGGAAGTACTACAGTTTGGATCTTAAGAGCCGCCGAAAGGCCCATGTGGTACAGCTTTGTTCCTAGGTACCTGTAGTGAGATTGGGAAGTGGTGAAACCTTTAAGAGTGAGGCGAGTAGGAGGTCTTAGGCCATTGGGTGTGCACCCTCAAAGGGGACTGTGTGACCCTGGTCTCCTTCTGGTTATAAAGTGAGAAGCGTTGCCTCTCTGTATATTCCCAGCACGGTGTGCTGCCTTACAATAGGCCCAAAGCAACAATGCCAATTAGTTAAGGACTGAAACTTCCAAAACTGAGCCAAAAAAATCAACCATTTTTCTCTATCAGTTGACTATCTCAGGTATTTGTTACAGTGGTGGAAAGCTAACACCGAGGGTAAAGTTAAATGACATCAAAGGGTGGGGCTCACCTGATAGAACCTATATTTTCAGAAGTGAGTGGCCAGAAGCCACTTTCTCTGCACATGTGGGAAAGTCTGTGTGAGGACCCGGAGGAAGCAGTCAGAAACCGACACTGCTGAACCTCATCTGAAACTTCCCGCATCTAAACTGTGAGCGACTATATGTGCTGCTAGTTGTTCAGTCTGTGGTATTTCATTACGGCAGCCAGGATGGACTAATATGAAACCCTACTGGAGTTCTTCAGAACAACACTGGCTCCCTAAACCCTCCTCAATCTCAACTCCTGGAGCGCCTTTGACCCCCAACGAATCTTGCCCACATTTGTCCCCAAATGCACACAAGGACTGTGGCTTAGAACTCAGGGGCAGCGGGAAGCACTCTTACCAGGAAAGCCATTCCTCAGCCCACAGAGATCCTTCAGCCAAGCAGCCTGGGCCACTCTGCCACCATGTCAGAGCCTGGGAATGGCCGCCATGTAACTGAGAAGAAAGAAGCTGGCTCTTCCTGTGGGCTCCCCTTTGTGGGCCAGAGCTGAGCAGCGAGCAGCAATGTCTCTTTTTACCACAGGCAGAACCCAAAAGAGACCCTTTTATTCCAGCGTGGGGAGAGTTGGCTATTTAAACTAATACCATGGACAATGTAAGAAAAAAAACAATAGTTTTATAATACAATTACTTCCCATTTTACTGGTTTCCCATGTCCACAGTTTTACTTACCAGCACGGCACCTCCTTTATTCAACATTTCAAAATAGTTTCTTAAATACATTCTACATGGGCCATTTGTAAGCTGTCTGGGTCCCTGGGACAAGGAGCATGGCCTCTTTGAGGGGTGGTGGTTCTGGAAGGGGAGCGTCTGCCCTGGCATACATGGCCATAACGTGACGGGCTAAAACACAATCATACCCCAGGCCTCCATGTTGTTGTCTGTCTCCAAACAGTCGTTGATTTTTTGGACAGAACCCAAAGCCCATTTTTCCATGTGTCCCTCCCCCTGGGAGAGCTGGCTGAGAGGATGCTGAGGTGGGAAGGTCAAGGCAGGAAGAGGTGGGCTACTGCAGTGAGTGCTCCTTGGTTGGAGGGAGACATGCTCATTTTTTCCATCACAACCATTGGGCTGATGTGTGAGTCTCGCGTCTGACAGCTGCATTTGGAAGAGGAGGAGGGCGGGCGCACATGGGAGGTGGGGATAAAAATAGTGACTGTGTTTACCCAGCATTTTTAGTTACTCTTTTGAATTAAGCATAGGATTGAGAGGAAATAGAATATATTTTTGGTAGCAGAAAACAAAACCAGGCCTCTTCGGCTGTTGGCCAAGAGCAGATCCCAAAGACAGAGATTCCTCGGGCTTCGCTCAGGCACAGCTACAGTCAGCCATGGCTTTGTTTCATGGCAGATGCAAAGAACTAGGGAGAAGGTTGTGGAGTGACCAGGTCAGCTGTGGGGCAGGACAAGGAGGCCTTGGCTGAAGTTCTGCCTCCTGCAGGGTGGGCATCATACAGCCATCGTGGGACCTCCAATAGGAGGGGACAAGGATTTTTGTAAGATAATGCGACCTGGTAGACACTTGGGGAAAATCCTGGCACAGTTTGTGTGAATGCTGGCACCTGGATTTAAGCTCTTTCTGGCTGTTTCCCCAGCCTCTCAGCTCAGTGTCTTCTCCTGGCAGGACTACACTTGTCCAGGCAGGAAACAGAGAATTGCCCTGGGCCAAGGTAGGCACAGGGGAGGTTCTTGGAGGCTCATTACTAGGTCAGTTTGGCCCTCCCAGAAGCAGAAGCCATGAAAGAATTACATCAGCAAGAGTTTTATGGGGAGCTGGGGAAAAGGCCTCTGAAGGGTAATGGGAGAGAGCAGAGGTATGTGGGAGACCCCAGATCACGGTGGAAGTTTAATGGGGAGGGGAGGAAGAGGGATGATGGGAATCTTGGGCCATTATGTAGCTCTGAGAAGGCCCATGCCAGGCTGAGATGGAACTGCAGAGCTAAGATAGTCTGTTGGGACCCCCACCTGCTTCTGGGACCCACTGTGCTCCATCTCTGCTGGAAGCATGATCCCAGAGGCCACCAGCCAGCTCCCCAGCAGCTTGGGAAGATCTGAGTGTGTGCCGCATGAATGTCAGTTTATTTGTTTGCTCTTTTGTTGATTGATTAGATACTCACTGAGCCCTGATAGGGCCAGATACTGAGCTGGTCACTGGCAACACAAATAACAAGAACTAACATGCAGCATTTATAATGTGCCAAGCTCTCTCCTACAGGCTTTCTAGCATGCCAAGCCATTGAACCCTTGCAACAACTCTGTAAGAGACCAATAGCAATGTCTGTTGTTCAGATGAGAAACTGCCACAAGAGAAGATGAAGTGTGTAACTCGCTCAAGGTCACATACTAAGTGACCCCAGAACTGTCCTTCTGTGGCCAATCCCAAAGCTATCGTTTTTCACCTAACTTAAGGCACTGCCTGTTATAAGACATGTTGCAATTTTATGTGACATTAAGAAAAAAGCACTGTCAATTAACTTTGACAAACTATTAGTGTTAAGATGCATCGTCAGTTTCAGAGGTATTAAAATGTGAACAAACGTGAACCAGTAGTTACTACACAAAGGTGCCTGTTCTCTAAGATATCCTGGCTAGGCAGGGAAAACAGACTTGCGTACGTATGGCAGAGAGAAGGGATGAACTGCTGCAACTCCAAGAGGAGAAAATCTTCAGGTCTGAGGTGGTCTGGGAGCCCCTCCCAGCAGAAGTGGTCTCCAGCATAGGGTTTCTCCAAATAGAGAGGGGAAGGGTGGGATTTGGAAATGTCAGTACTTTAAGAGACCATGGTTGATAATACTAATGCTAATCATCACACAGCTAAGAATAGCTAATAACCTACTAAATGCCTACCATGTCCTGGGTGGGCACTGTGATAAGGGCTTTTCCTACATGGCCCCATTAAGTCCCCTCAGGAACACCGAGGAAGCCCTAGTAGACCATTTTGTAGGTGAGGAACCTGAGGTGCTGGTTAACTGACTTACCCCACAGTGCCACTGGAGGATAAGGGAGCCTGGGGAGGGGTCTTGGCAGTGTGGCTCTCAAGTCTCAGATGTGCTCCATGTGTGGCCCACCTCAGACAAGATGACAAGATGTGTTCACTGAGTGTTACGGTTTGTGTCTAGATGTCCCCCCAGAGACTCATGCAGTCAGGGGGCGGGCCTCTAGACTTTGTGATTGATTCGTGGTGGTCCAGTGCTGGGATTATAGTCTGAGTGCTACACCGGCCCTGGGGCAGGTAGGCAGCATACAAAATAAGGGAGGGAAAGAGGCTCGCTCTCTGCTGCTCCTCCTCCTCTGCTCTTGTTGCATTTGCTGTTTCCTGCCACCACGAACTGTTTCCCTCTGCCATGTGCCACTCTGCCTTGGAGCCAGCTGGTTATAGACTAAAACCTCCGTAAACTGTGAGCTAAATAAACCTTCCCTTCCTTAATTTTGGGCTTTGGGCATTTTGTCGTGGCCACGAGAGAAAAGTAATGAAGACACCAAGTCACTCTCATGGTTCCATTGCTGGGGAGAAGCCTGCATGAGAGCTGGGTGTGACCAGACAGAGGGCTAAGGAGAAACCTCTGGGTGTCTCAGCTCATGCTGAAGTCGTGCTGAAAGGGCCATGGGCAGGGAGGTTCTGGCAGCGTTGGCACATAACTGGGAACTCTGAGTCACTTTGACTGTCCAGTATTGGTTGGAACTCCAAGCAAAGGTCTGTGCTGGGCACCAGGAGTGCTCCTGAAGGAAGTGCTGGGCTGAGTGCCCAGTGTTGAATGAATGCATGAGGATGTGGGGTTCCCTTGCTGGCCTGCTTGATCTGCTAGTCTCTTCTTTTCCTACCCGATCTGATCTCCTGTCTCCTCCCTGTGCTCACCAACTTCAGTCAGCCTGGCCATCTGCCACTTCTTAGAGGAAGTCAAGCGCCTTTCATTTCTGTTCCTTTAATTACCTCTGCTCGAATGTCCTCCTACCTGCGTGCCTCTTTCATGTGGCTGGCCTTTGCTCTTGCTTTAGGTCTCAGTGTACAGGTTGCCTCCTCCGAGACAATCTTCTTGTTATTTTCCATCATGTTGCCTTATTAATTTCCTCCTCAGGACTTTTCATAGCATGTAGTGAGTCCTTTATTACTTTGCATCTTTGGGGACAGAGGCTTTGCTGACTGATGCCTCCGAGCAGTGAGCATGGTGCCTGTCACATGGAAGGAGCACCAATTTTGCATGAACAAAGACCTCAGTCGAAGATCTGACTACAGAGTCAAGGTGTTTATCTGACAGAAGATAATGAAGTGCTGAGCTGCTCACAGAATGGGAGTTATGTGGGCTATGAGTTTTAAGAGAGCTGACTGAGGTGGGCAGACTTTAGAGTTTGGGCCGATCAAGGAGGGAAAACCAGCTGGAGAAGAAAAGCCAGACTGTGAGGGGACAAACCCAATTTTCTGTTCCCTATGGCTTTGGAGCACCTTTATTTAAGTATCTGGAATCATCCTAGCTTACCTCCTAGATACCCCCCTTTACTTACCAGAACTTGGGGCTAAGACTGTAATGACAGTCCGGCCTCTCCCCAGCATGTCTGGGTGGCTCTTGAGGGACCAAACACAGCATTGAGACCAAACTCACATGGGGCTCCTCTGCATGGGAATAAGTGTGTCCCGGAGAAACTCTTATGGATGCTAACCTCACTTTGACTTTGTGTGAGGGACAAAGTGACTCCTGGTGTCCAGGAAGGCTTTCAGAAGGCTATTATGTTGGAACTCCTTCAAAGCTTTTAGAAGTAGAGCTGGACCTCACCAATTACAGCATGTTCTGTCAGCTGCTCCTTTGTTTGTCAGACACACTGATAATAAACACTTCACTTGGTTCACTCACGGAATCATGTCCTTGTGCACTGTGCATTTCATGGTTTCCACACCATATATTTGGAAGGTAAGTAAAGGTCAAGACTTGTGACCACTTTATCCATGTTCTGGTTAACATTCTACAGACAATCATTTATCCTAATCTCTGTAGAGTAAGAAGTCTTCATTCTTCCTGTTTCTTCAGACGCTTGCCTCTCTCACCTCAGCCCATCCGAGCACACTCATCTCCTTGATGGCAGGAGATCATCCTTGCTGTAATTATTACTCCTCAGCAGAATCTTTAGTAAGACAGATGCTTGGTAAATATTGAAGAAAGATGGAAGAGCTCCAAAATCATATAGAAGTTCAGTTTTTTGCTCAAATTAGCAAAGCAAGTTACCTTAGTTTACCTGAGCCCCAGACTGTCACTTGTTAACCACAGAAACCCGAACATGTCTTCCTTGTCAAAGGTTATTACAGAACAGAACTCTTGATTTAGGCTTAATTAATCTGAGACAGTTTGAAAAGCTCCTTACCCAAAATTATACATGATTGGACAACAACAAAAAACCCCTAAAAAATAACTTTCTGCTACAGCAGAACAATTTAAAAACTAAACAAAACTCCTTGACACAAATCCCAATACTTTTAGAAGTTTCTAGCTATTTTGGAGCTTGACATGAATATTAATCACCATACTTTGGCCAAGGACAGCACCATGAGACGGAGCTGGGAGTGAAGTCATCTGGGCATTTTTTCTGGAACCCTGCCCTGAATGGTTTTCTCTTTGACATTTGTCCAGCTCTTTAATATGGTTTCATATTGGTAATGTAAAATCATGTTTAGAATATAAAGGCAGCATGGAAAAAGGCTCAGGGTGAGGGAAAGGAGAAAGAACAGCAAGCATCTGCTGATGGTACGTAGGTGCCTGCTCTGCCGGTGTGGGGTGAGGCCCGCTTTGTCAAGGGGAGCCTCCCCCAAGAAGCTACCCTGAAGGATGGCATGATACATGCTCTTATATCAGGTACTCTGCATTATCTAAGAGTCACCTTCTTCAGGGTCACATATTAATCACCCAATCCACAAATAACTACTTATGACTTTGTTTTCTCTAAGAAAAAATAAAGTATTATTAACTACCACTATAATTTTTGTTCTTGCAGTTTCCTTCCCATGAATCTTCTAGTTCAGCAGAGTCCTATCAGGTTTTCAGGAAGAACTTCAGATATTCCCCAGCATCCAAATTCAAGGAGTCTTTCACCAAGGGGTTAGTCAGTGTTTACCCTAATGTTTACCCATTTTGGACCATTCTTGTCTCTGCTATTTTACCACAATTGCAGCTTGATCCTAAGATCAACTGAAAAATATTTTAAGGAGTTACAAGGTTTAAAAAGTTGTCTCTGTGAGGCTGGATCTGTGGAGTTGCAGAGAGACTTCATCAAATTTCCCCAACAGCTGCAAATGGTCAGTTGAGTGCTGCAGAATTCATAAACGATGTTAAGAGTTTTGGTGTCCTGGAAAAAGCTCCAACATGTTCCAGTCATTAAACTACTCAAATCACTTTCAGATGAACAATTTCAGGACAAACATTACCAATTTTAAACCACATCATATGTTCTAAGAGCAAAGTCAAAAACAATAAAGCCGAATGATCTGTTCTTACCCCTCTGCTTATGCAGGTGATTTCAAGTTTAGTACAAGCAGGGGACAGGCACAGACGTCTCTGCCCTCAGAGATGAAAATGTGAGTACACGGAAACTGTGGGCCACTGATTCAAAGGAATTAGTCCTTGAATGGTTCTGCCTGCTAAAGTGGTTGAAGCAGGACATCAAATATAAGCTAGATATTTAGTAAATGTTATAGGAATTTGTTATAGGAATACATAAAGTATATCTGACAAAGAATAAGATGAAGAACAAGTTTTTTTTTATTTTAAAGAGAAAAAACCAATAAAGATGATGATGCAAAGTTTCAACACAAGATAGCAGCAGAGCCACAGTGGTTAGCACACTGCTTATTGGTCTTTTCAAAGTAGTTGCTCAGATTATAAAATACAGGTATGAAAAATTGATCAAATGATATAAGCACAAACCTTTCTTTTCAATGAACTAATGGAAATTAGTAGTATAGCTATTTTAAGTATTGTGTATGTGTGTGTACTTTTTCCCTTTCCCTTTCTTCTTTTCTCCTTTCTCCCAGCTCAGTTTCTCTTTCCTTTTGAATAGTTTCTTCTCATTTCCCAATAACCATTGTACGTTTTAGATTTTATTTACTCTTTCGGCTTCTTATACTAGGGAGACAATATGATGTTTATACATGTGAGACATTTATTTCACTTATGAGTAGGGTCTCAAATTGCAACTATTTACCTATAAAATTCTCCAGTTTATCCTTCTTTATGGTTGAGTAATACTCCATTATATAAAAAGACCCCATCTTTTTTATGCATTCCTTGGTTGATGGGCATTTGGGTTGTTTCCAAGATCTAGCTATAACAAATTGTGCTGCTGTAAACATAGGTGCACTTATATCGCTGTGGTATTATGTTTTTAATTCTTCTGGGAAGATACCCAGAAGGGAAATAGCTGGGTCGAGTGGAACCTCTAATTCTAGTTTTATGAGAAATCTCCACACTGATTTTCACAGTGGTTGCACTAATAAGAATAAGGTATTTTGAAAACTTTCAAGTTTTGTCAGAGTAAGAATTGGAAAAAAAGAAACAATAGCTAAAAGAGTAAGAGAAAGGCTTGAAGCTGGAAGTGTTGAGAAAAGTTAGAGGAGAAAGTGATGGAGGGAGAGAGTGTGGCAAGGTGTAGTGCAGGAAGAGGCCCTCAAAATAAAACTGATTGGTGTCAAGCAAATTTAACAACAAAATGGTCATCTGGGTGATACTAGAGGTAATTTGTGTATAAGATTAACTCCATAGATGGCCTCTCAAATCACCCCTATTTTGCTCTCCTGTACCATGAAGGGGGCTGGCTTTAATTCTAAGGAATAGAATCTAGGAGAGGGGATAGGATGCCATTTGTGATATTAGTAAAAATAAAAAAAAACAAAAACCTGGGGCCTCTGTCCTAAGCTGCCCTTGCTTGTTTTTTCTCGTTTGCTTGTTGCAGAGGAAGCCAACTGCCATGTTGTGAGCTGCCCTAAGGAGAGGCTCACATGGGTCAAAAAAAGAAAAGAAAAAAAAAGCTCTGATATTTTTGGGTAAGAGCCAGCCAGGACCTGAGGCCTGCCAGCAGCCATGTGTATCCAAGTACATTCCTGCAGCCGCTTACTATGTTGGGAATATGCGGTAATAGACATGGATTCCTCTCCTTTCTCTCAAGAGATATTGCTATGCTGTTGCTGCAGAGCACATGGCACCCTTCTCTCCCCTAACAGCAGTGAGTGCTGTCTGTGTGACTTAAGAAAGGCCTAGGAGACAGCCTTGCCTCAGTGACTGGGCCGAGAAGATCCACGGATGTCTTTCTTCTTTGGCCTTCTAATTCATGACTTGACTTTAAAGTATATCTAGAAAATTCCAATCTGATTTGACCAAAGAGGTAAAATTAATGAGTAATGGTCAAAATCAAACATTCTTCAGGTTAGACTTTTTTTTAAAGGGACTTGTGTTAAATTCACTTTCTTTTCTAAAAAGATGCACCTGAAGAAAAGCAGTTTAGTATGAATACTTAACTGAATGTGGTTATATGCCTGGTTATGAGACATAGATATATGCCTACACTTGACATTGAATGTGGTTATTTTGATTTGGGAAATATTTTGATGCAACTCTTCTGACACCGGTGTTTTTCATTTTTTTTTTTATTTTAGAAACATAAAAGTACAAAAACATATTGACAAACAGACACCCATTATCATAGAAAATAGTACAATCACAACTAATCTATAGACAAGGTGATATGGTCTCAACAGTAGTTGTTGCTTTATCCATTGATATCTTCGAATTGTAGATGTATGGACCCATATACAGACATGCAAATTTAGT